>JABRWK010000159.1:121446-155562 GCA_013372445.1 Hypothenemus hampei | reverse complement strand
GAGTTGGGCTACCATCGTTTAAGAGAATTAAATTGGAGTCATCAAGCAATTTTTCTATTATTTTACCTCTCGCATTCGTGGTTTGCGATCCCCATAATGAGTTATGGCTGTTAAAGTCACCTAGTATGAGAAAGGGTTTCGGGAGTTGGCGCATAATTTGCTCCAAATCAACCTGGCTTAGTTGTCGGCTATTTGGCAGATACACACTACATATAGTAATATGCAAAGGGAAAAACACTGTGACAGCAACCGCCTCAAGATCAGTGTGTAGTGGGACAGGATTGCAAGAGTAGATATTCTTCACACAGATAGCCACTCCCCCACTTGCTATGTTTGAATTTTCTCGATTTTTTATATATAGGTTGTACCCTCTGAGCGACGCAGTATAAGGCTCCTTGAAATTAGTTTCTTGGATACATATAAGGTCTGGAAAGTATCTAGATATAAGTAGTTTGAGGTTCTCAAAGTGGGCATAGAACCCATTTATGTTCCATTGTATAAGATTGAATGCGATTTAATAGGAAGAGTTGGTTGAATCATCAGAGTCGATAGACGATGCACCATTAAGTTTCTTCAAGAGTCTTGTAAGCCGATTTTTAAGTCCACGATGCTGTACCTGAGGGCGGATATCTTTGACCATGCGAGATAATTCATCAATCTTGTCCGTATATGTATGAGCTAGACTTATTACATCTTTCGCCCCATGGGAGTTTTCCAAAAAGTCTTTGAATATGCTAAAATTCAAGATATATTTATTAGCAGAGTCCTGTATCTTTTCCCTAACTGGCCCCAATTTGTCCTCCATTGTTTCACTGTCACTAGCTTCAGAGTCTTCTTGCTGGGATTGGCTACTTGGTAGTGTTTTTGATTTTTTCCTTTTCTGCCCAGGGACCTTAAAGTTTCCCCTATCAGTTGATTTTGATGGTTCTGGAGTGGTTTGTGGATTTGTTTCAGCTTTATCAGTTTTTTCTTTCGAAGATTCACTCGCTGTACTAGTTGATATCTGCCTCTTGACCCCTTTGGTTGCTTCCTGAGATTCAAGGTTTACAGGAGGTTCAAGTCCCTCGACAGGTATTGGTTCAATGCTAGGAGGATCATGAGTTGTTTTTACGGAAACTCCATTAATATTTTCAGTGCAATTTGCTGCCAGGTGTCCTTTCTGCTTACATAGAAAACATTGCATATCGTCCATAGACAGGAAGATCCTATATGAATTTCCGTCATGATTTATGACCATCGAAGAAGGTATTTCATGGTTGCTTTCCGCAACATATATTTGTCGCCGGAAACTTAGGATATGTGCGAACCCTTCCTCATTTAGTCCCGCACGCAGGAACGACATTGGCGATACTATCTGAACCCCTCTGGCTATGAGGTCAGCTTCAATACAATCATGTGGAATCGTGGGAGAAACATTTGAGAAGACAATCCTTTTTGCAGGGGTGATCAGACGTCTCAGCTTTATCACATGAGGGCCAACTTCGATTTTACAATTCGTTTTTGCTACTATTTCTTCTACAACTTCCTTGCTTGCAAAGTAGATACAGAAACGGTTATTGGAGATCTTTGATGCAAAACGAATACTACCCGGATTTATAACCTGGGCGACAGCCTTAATATACTCCTTTTGAGGCAGTCCTTCGATTGTATCAAGTATTATTGCTTGATCTTTTTTCGGAAAACTAGAACATTTGGTTTTTGTTACAGAGGAGAAGGTAGGTTTTTCAATTTGAGAAGAGGATTGCTCATTTGGAGAACTACTTGCTTGGGGTTGAGACATGATTTTGGATTATTTATAGGTTAGGTTTCCCTTTTGGTAGCCGCATGAACTCATGGGCGAATAATATTAGTCGCAGCCAAGGTCACTCGTACACCTTATCAATTGAATTTTTGTTTATCACTCTCGAACACAGAACCTTCCTCAACGGTTGTCACGAGAACACTCCATTTTAAGAATTGTTTAAAAATGTTTAGACGAACTGAAATTAAAGATAAGATATGAGTGGCTCAGATGCAAAACCCGCCATCTCCATATTAAATAATTTTGAGTAAAACCTAAAAAACCGTTTACATATTACATAGATTTTGGATTGTACAGACAATTTTAGAACCAGTTTTACAAGAAATTTGGTGGTATATGAAGGTTAAACTACTAAAATATATGTAACAATCTTAGTTTAGAATCCAATAACACACACCTCCAAATATAACAAATTTGGAGATGGCGGGTTTTGCATCCAGACCACTCATACATAATACGTATACATATAATTAGATAAGTACCATTTCGATTGCATACATACATTATTCCTGTTTACAATGAAAGTATTACTTCTAAGCATAACGTCAGACTGAGGATTGATGTCCGAAACGGTTGTGTGCACTGTGTTATTTATAGAGGGTAGCGAAGAGTAAAGAGATTAAATAAAAATTTGCCTCCGAATAGTCCAAAATAGTTTCACTGATCAGGTATGAAAAATATTTCAAAAACATGAATGACGAATGCAAACGCATTCGCAAAAATGAAACATGCAGGACGAATCTATAAGTACTATATTTTCAAACACTGTAATCTATAGACGGTTTATCTCAAAGTTTCACCTTGCTCATATAGCACAAGCCGAATATGTCAATAATAAAGGTTTTCCAAATACCAGATTTGACTATTATAGCTGTTGAAAGAAGATATCTTGCTTAAAGCATCACTCGTTTGAAGCCGGAACTCGTTGACCAAAGTCACGTTATCGATACGGAAAATCTTCTGAACCTATAGCTTGTAGATAATGGGGGTGAAATTGTCGAGTATGCAGAACACGACAAATAGTGGACGTTAAAGTCGCTGTGTCATTTTTAATAGTACAAATGCTGGCAGACGAGTTGGTTAATACGTGTTGCAGCAGTATGATTTCAAAAAATTTCCAGAGAGTTACCCTAGTACGTGTATCTCTGGTAATTTCAAAACGAAAACTGTTTGATAAATCGGAAATCCAGCCAACAAAAATTGAGAACGGGTTTGTGCTTTTTCGAATTTCCAATTTTTTTCACTTTGTAATTCCGTTCTTTCCTGTGTTTCCAATCAAAACTTCGGTTCAATTTAAACGGGTTATGATCCGAACGTTTTAATCTCGATATTGACTTTTGTTATTTTAAATAAAACTTTCAAAATGTACGATACATTTTAAGAATCGCTCACTTATAATAGGAAGACGTATATTTCGTATTATTTCCCAGCAAATCTAATAACAAATCTCTTTCCTCGGAGTAAATGGATAACGGCGGGGGTGAGAAAACTGCATTTCTTTCGATTCGTCCGCTTAAAGAAAGTGCCTGTTGTCGGGATTCGTTTTGAGTTATTACTTCAATAGAACAGAAAATATTTTGTTTAGTTCCTGAGAGCTTTAAACCTCATTTTACAGTTTCAGGTTTGTTCCTCCTCTATTTTTCCCTCTCTTTCTTTCAATCTACATCTATCTTGGCAATCATCAATTACGTAACTGCTCTTCGCTGCAACGTCACTTGTCAGTTTCAAATAAAAAAAAATTAATGTCTCGATAAAACCATAATATATCATCTAAAAATGATATTTCAGCTTAATCCAGTCCGAGCATATAGCGGTAATCGTGTTGAGTACCTGGAATTTACGTCATATTTCATTTTATAAGGCATTTCTCCCCTTCTAGTTTCAACACATTCATTTATAAACATTTTAAAAATTAATTCATAACCTTTAAGTTAGAAATGTTCCAGAAACCTGGTTTTTGATCAAACAAAAAAAACTTCACACCTGGAACGACTCACGATTTATATTTCAAGTGAAACCCGACCGGCGAGGAGCTTTTCAATTCGAATCGACAATGAAAAATCGTTTTCTGAAATAATGGCCGTCATACGAGTGCATTTCCTTTCGATTTAAAAGAATTTGATAATTTTGGTCGTACAAAAGACGATTCGTTAAGTTTCAGACCAGAAAAATAGCCAACGATTTTTCGCCTTAAAACTCGTTCTATTAATTAAAAATTTTCATTGAAAGTTTTCGTTGTTTTCCTGAAACTGTAAAGTTTCTCAACTCCAAACTTTTTCTTGTAAACAGGTTTTCAAACGAAATCTGACAACGATGGCTTGTTTGTTGCCCCAAAGCGATATATTGGCATGCAATTCACAATATTCTATTAATTGAAATATTCATTCAGTATTTGAACCAAACATATATTGGCATGAATAAGTCAAATATATGTAGTTTACACAATTTTCCAATTTCAATTGCCTGGAAATTAAAGAATCAGAAAATAATGTGAAGTTTTCTCATTTGATACTCCATACAGGCACTGTCCTAAGAACACGATTCAGAATACCTTAACGATTGGTTCCACAGGCGTGAAAACCATTTTGTATGTTGAACTCAAAATGAAAAAAGTTTTTTGTCGCTGGATGCCTTAGAAACTGACCGAATTTAAAAAAGCAAAGCAAAACATTTTCGAATCAGCTATTTTTAGAATATGGATTGTTGTTTTCATCTATTAAAAATCACCAATTCAGATTCATAAGAAAGGTCTGCATTAGAAAAAAGACACCCCAAATACAGTTCCATTAAAAAAGGTTCTGAAGACAGGATTAATAGCAAAATTGCGTTAAATTACGAGGAAATTATCTGATTTTATGCATAAAGGACATAATGACACCTGCACTTAAAGTTTTTAACTATGAAATTTCGATCCTCAATAGTGATTTATAGAACATGGAAAAAGCATTATAGTATGTGAAACATATACCGCTTTTCATTTCCTTATGCTTTTTTAGCTATAAAGAATGTATGTAATTTACGTAACACTTTCGCTACGGATGTTGCGCATGTACATCCCATAGTACTCCTTCCGATATGCGTTTCCTTTAACCCTAGGATGTACATAGTATATGCATTTGTGTCACGGAGACTCGTGTTATGCATCCTAAGGTTAAGCTCCGCAGCGAAAGTGTTAAGAGATGTAGAAAACAAACAGAGGAGTCAATTTGGAACTCGCAATACAAAAATACCATTTTGGATTTTTATCTACAATAACGAAAGGTGAGAAGGCTTTCTTCACAAAAATACATAACTATTTTCTTATTTGTGCCACAAAGTATTGAAGTTATGATCCTAGATACAGTTGTTTAGGTTCAGTAATTTTGAAATGCTACCAAAGTCTCTACCATCTATACATATACATATATGTATGTATAATATCTGACTACATATAGTAGAGTTAAAGTTAATCAGCAACAGATCGAAAAAAAACATTAAACATCATCAATATGCCAATTTCTGCTATCAAGTATAGTAAATAATGAGAATTTTATCATAAATATTCAAATTTGAAAAAAAATTAATTTTGAACAGTTTATAACTGGCCTGCAAGCAGTCCAAACCTAAATTCATTAAAACTTTTTACCGTATAATGAAACAAAAATTTTAAAATTATCCCCAATAGTTGATTGTTGTTGTTGATGTTTATTTATCAAGTAAAAATTTAAATTCGTTAATAATTTTTGCAGAATTACGCCAGGATGTAAGTAACTTAATACCTACAGCAAATTTTCTGATTGTAAGTTTCTTATTTTTAGCTCTCTATCCTGTAAAATAATATAATTCTTAAATTTTCAAAGAAACATTCAACTCAACGCTCATAACTGATTAAAGTTTATAAAAAACAAGAACAAAATGCCTATGCAATTTTTATTAATAGGGGCTTGAACCCTCTATTAGTTTCACAGTTCCTAACTTTCTAGCATTGATTCCAGTAGATGGTCGATATCCATTTGATGTACTCTGTCACAAGCAACCTGTAATTCTTGCTGGAGAGTTTTCATTATCTGCATAGGATTCGTTAGATTTTTCAGTCTTCCTCCATAATGTCGAACACGTGTTGAGTTACCAAAAGAGCGAGGGATCTGTGTGACAATTATCAGAAATAGTGACATTCTATTTTCGAACCAATTTCGAGAACTCGTTGTCATGTGAAGACCGATATTATCCTGCTGGAAAAGTGGACCTGTGACTTGCCGAAAAAATTAAAGAATAGAAAATTCTATTGCATGACCAATGTAACGCTGAGCTTTTATATTGCCATTTATGTGTTTTCCCTAATTTAGGCCTGATAGCAGCGCACTTTGGTGAATTGGCAGATTGATTAGATTGGTTGTGCATCAATTGCATCCAATGAAGATCGGCTGGCCTTTATGGAAAGGAAACTTTCAAGTGAGGCTCTTGTTAGTTGATTTGGAAATTTTAAACAAGGCAAAAATTCATTTTAGGATGAAATTCTTGAAAGATCAAAATTTGCAATAACTTAAGTATTAATTAAAAAGATGATACAGTATTATCGGCATGGTACTAAAATGTTCTGAGTTGTCCTCGTATTTTATCAAGTATATCCGTTACTTTACCAAAATCCTGTATAAATTTTATAGCCACAAAAAAAATCACACTGCAAATCCTACTAAAAGAACTCTATTTTAACACTAGAAAATCCTGGAAAATTTAAAACAAATCGTCGTCGAGATAAAGGACCCTTCTAACAAGCGACAATTTAAATATGCAAGTTTCCTTTTTAGAGACTTCCCTTTCAGGCTCAGTTCAGTCAGTTTTAAATTTCATTTGACTCGAGCATCGCCAAAGGCTGTCACGAAATCGTTTTAAATCCAGGCGAAAGGTCAGATTCGACAGTATAAAAAAATGTCTGGCTAACAGATATGAAATGCCTTTGAAATGTGGTTTTTTGATGGAGTATTTATATATATTTTTAAAATATTTTCTCAGTCAAACCCCTGATGGTTTGAAGTTTTTAATTAATACATAAAATCAATCCAGAGTGCCTTATTATATCGGCTAAAGGAAAAAGTGTGGAGAAGGAGGTGGCAATCTATGATGCTGGTGAAGGCCCGTCAGTGACAGACTTTCGCTTTGATGTTATAGCGGGTGAAAATGTTTATTTGATGCTACAATAACTTTTTCCGCTTTGATTATTAAGTCTTTGAAACTTTTAATTAATTTTAATCATTTCGTATTGATTAATTGCAATTTTATTCCAAATTAGCGATTGTTTATCTGTGGGATGCGGGAAGAAAATGAATGTTATTGAAAATAACACAACTCGAAAAATATAAAAGAAATCTAATGAAATCAAAAAATAAATATACAATTAATTAAAAAATAATAACTGGCATTCTATTCCACTTAGAGTATCTGTTCTATGTTTTGTTATACAGATTGTTTCATACGTTCTATCCATAATGTTATCGTGGGATAGAAAATGAAATTCTAACACCAAAAGTTCTTTATAATTTTTATACCTGTTGTACCGCTAATTAGATATTAATTAATTAAATGATCAATCAAGTGCAGGCTTAAATAGATTAAACGTGGTCGAGTAAGTAACACGGCATTGAATATTCCAACAAAATATAAAAAAACAATTTAAAAATCCTATTAATCGTAATTTATGGATTAAAAACATCGCAATTTTTCTAAAAAATTAAAATAAAGTTGAATTTCTCTTTATAATTAGATACGTTTTTTTGCAATAGTCAATACTATGTTA
Source organism: Hypothenemus hampei (assembly GCA_013372445.1). Lineage (NCBI taxonomy): Eukaryota > Metazoa > Arthropoda > Insecta > Coleoptera > Curculionidae > Hypothenemus > Hypothenemus hampei. The sequence goes on along the minus strand of JABRWK010000159.1, from coordinate 147,988 downwards.
TTCACTCGTTTTAATATATCTATGCCTGCACCTGATTGGTCAGTTTAATTCATTAATAACTCATTAACGATGCAATAAATAGAAAAATGGTAAAGGACTTTTTGTTGTAGAATTTCATATGCCAGGTTAACATTATGGGCGGGACTTATGAAACATCCTGTAAAATCTATACCGCTTAGGACGAATAGTGTTTGTTGGGTAGTATTGACTCTTTCTTGGTTTCCTTGAGTGCCTCGGGCAGAGCAAAACTTTTCATAACAAGGTGTTAAATTGTAAGTTTATATTCTCAGTTTCTTTGTATGTTTTGCTGGAACCAATACATAATTTAAAAATTTTTATTTTCTGATATTTATGGGTCACTTACTCAATTATATTTTTAAAGAGTACTCACTTTGCATTCAGTTGCACGTTTATTATTTAACAAAGACCTAGAAATTCCACTTTTAAACCTGTTTACAGTGAATTACCTAATTTGATCGAAAATGTAGATACGCCCTTTCGAGTTAACGCTGCAGTTGACTACATACCTAAAGACTTGCACAAATCCGATTAAAAATCAAGGATAGACATGTTTGTTGAAGAAACGTTCATATTCATTAAGCGCATGGATTAAAGCGCGTTTCCTGATGTTTACTCAATATACATATACAGAGTGACCCAAGAAAACTACCCCAATGTTGATTTTTTTAAATGCAAACCTATTTTTCTCTATTATTATTGCATTCTGCTTGTAATTCCAAGATAAAAAAAACTACACTCAAAATGTTGTAAAGCACCGGACGTATGAAGTTACCCTCATTGAGTTTTATACATATAGAAAGCAGGGTCATCTTAACCGCAGGGCCAAATGAGCTGGAACCCCAGGGCGCCAGCCTTTTTGGAGCGGTAACTTTGCTCGCAGGATGACCTTTTTTTTGGTAAGCGAGGCGCCAAATATCTTAAGACACTTCTGATAGAATGGACATATATCAAGTAGGGGAGCATATTACATTGAACGTGAAGTCAATAATCGACGCCTATGTAAGTGTAGTTGCCAAATGGGAGATTTTCCCCAGGGAAACCGGAAATGTACCATAGTAAGCCAAACCTCTTTAAGTCTTATTTACATATATATGTAAATGTTAATGTTGTTTCTGGACAACACGTATCACAGGTATATCTCAAGTATAAGTTACAAGAGCTGAACAGTATTGTCATATATGACGTAATTTCGTTATTCATAGGGAAAGTTTAAACTTGTTGTGGTGTATTGGCAACACAAAAATAAGCGTAAAAATTGTATCACAAATACTAAAAGATGAAGAATCAATGCCCTGAACAAAATCGTACGTACATCCCATACAAACAAAATAATTTCACTGTTAATTAGTTAAATCGACTTTATTTGCATGTTATCCAGAACACTGGATAATCATCGGGCAACCAACCAGTCGACCAAATTAGCCCTGGCTCCATATCCATTGACTGAACACAAAAGCATTAACTATTTTATTAACAATATTGTTTCCGTTTCCCGGAAACTTTGGAAACTCGTATTAAATTCAGTCGGTATATCCGCGAGGACGTCTTTTCTAGTTTCTGGCAAACTTACAAAGAGTAATGCCTGACTAGAGATAAACACAACACATGTTACATACGTACGTACATGTACCGTTTTTCTTATCTATAATTTCTAACAAGTTTTGCTTCAAAATCGATATCATTTTCATTTCGTGTTAGAATTAATTAATTTCCAGGGATACATTAGTTGTTAAAGTTATGATTAGCGTTTATTTTCAATTCGAATTGAATTTGTTATTAGGTTACACATGGAGGTTAAAGGAATTATTTTGTAAATTTTCATTAATATTTACCTTTCAATTTTATTCGATAAACGTAAATGCAATATTGCAGGTAGCTGATCGAGCAATAATTAAAATGTACACTTTCTATTTATACTTTACTCGATTTCGTATTGAGTATTTAGTGAGTTTGCTAAAGTAAAATGTTTCATCCTGTAGAAAGAAAGAAAATGGTAGACATAAGCAGCAGGTAAAAGATATGGATAGTATAATACAAGTTTGGCAAGAAAGTAATTGTATGGAAGAGAGATTATCCTGAATAAACCAGAAGTCCTTAATTTAAAGAGTTCCATGAATTTTACTTAAACCATATTCAAATGGTTTGCGAAATTGGAAATAAACGTGAAGAAACTGCTAACTGCCCTAAAAATTATAAGTCTTGTATTTTACTGACAGACATGCAGATAAATATATTCGATTAGAATCATTGATGTTATTTGATTTGAGTTTATAGATGCCATTACTATGCTTGACCTAATTTTAATCAAACATTGCGTGTGTCAACGCTGGTTTAATGAATATTATTTAAGCAAACGTGGAAGATACTTCATATACCATTTAATATAATCGATATAGAGATCGTTTCAAGTCTTTTTGTACCAACACCTGACAAAGAGATTATTTTCAACACATAGCATGTTCGAATTTTGAAAATATTTTCTTTTCCTTTCGTAGTTAAGCATTTTCAAACTTTTTTTTTTATAATGAAAGTTGTAATTTTGAAATTTCCTGCATAAAACTGAATCTCTTTGCAAGTTCCCTTTCATATTTCACATAGATGAACCTTGAAACTCTTTTAATCATCATTATATCTCTTTTAGTTTAATCGTCGTAATCGGAAATATCCTTTTATAATTGAATAAAATCGTGGTGTTTTAGTGATTGGATCTTGTGAAACATCATCGAATTTTTAAGTGAAAACTTAATTCCTTTAATTAGTCTTCAGCAGCTTACCTTTTAATGAAATAAACTACATTTGATTAAACCCTTTTGAATTAGAAGGTAATTGCCACTATAAATTCATCAACCTAGAATAACGTAAAAGATAATTAATTATAAGTATATAATGGAAACGAAACTTGAAATTTAACATAAGTATACATACATCGGTCAGGAGTTGAGTGGACTTTCTTCTTGAAGGTTAGCAATCCAAATGGTTAATTTGATTTTGTACCCGGCGAAAGGGAAAATGTGTCGTTTTTCCATATAATTTTAAGATTTTGTTATTAATCATTTTTTGCATTTCTGTTACATACGTAATATGCAACAGGTTCAATAACATGCAAACGCAATTCAATCCAAAATGAAGATTGACTCATAATTCAATCAAAAGAAGATTTTACGCAAGTACTAACCACAGTCATGTTACACACCCGGTAATGTGATAACAGTTCGGGAATTCAAATGTTAAAATTAAGAGCCATTACTGTGTCTGAATTTGGCCTAATGTAATGATTCAATATCGGTATTATGAACTGGACGATAGTAATATAGAAAATAGCTGCATGACTCGAGCAGTTTAATGTAAATACATTGACAGAAGCGAAAAAATTCGAAACGCTTGAGAGAGAAAGCCTTAACCATAATAACAAGAATAAATAAGAAGTAATAATAACAACATCAACAGTATATTATAGTTTCTCTTAAAATACACTAAAAGGAAAAACGATACTTCAACTTGATTGATGGTCGTCTAAATAATCCACTGGGTTTATTCGGTTGGTCCATTTTCGTTGACGAGTGCGACAATGTCCAATTAAATTTTGTATAATAAAATGGGTTATAGTCAAGCCAGGCTCGTTATTTTATACCATTTATTTGTTTAAATAAATTGATATTTTATGTTTTCGCCCAGGTGCACTCACATCTATTATTATTCGTGAAAATTTTACATTAATGTTGTGTGGTTTATATGCTTATTCTATTTTTATTTTTTAGTTTTAAATATTGCTACTACAACTGAAATATACAGGGAGTTAAAAAAAAACGTTTAAATATTTAAGGGACATATAGTGCAAACGAAAACAAGAAATAAAAGTTTTAATAAACATGGATCCGGAAATGAACCGTTTTCGAGATACAGGGGGGTGTCAAAAAAAACATTTTTTTCCAGTGTTTTAGCGAACAATTTGAAATATAGAACTCAGCTTTTGTACATTGTTATTATTATTAATATTTGCTACGTTTTTAGCACGAAATCAAATTTTTCTTACATGCTATTCACTTTTTTTTGACTTCCTGTATCTCGAAAACGGTTAATTTCCGGACCCATGTTTATTAAAACCTTTTTACTTGTTTTCGTTCGCACTATATGTCTCTTAAATATTTAAACGTTTTTTTTAACACCTTGTATATACTATACAAAATTATACGGTTTTAATAAAAACTACTGTTTCAATTCTTGGTTTTGTTAAACAACTCTATCGAGAAATTTCTGCCTTTAATATTTGGTAACAAAGTTTTACTGGCCATTCCGGGAATAGACCGGGGACTAGTACACCCTCCAAACATTTTATGTATTGTCACTGAAAAGGGTAACGGGATCAATCAAGTACTGTCACTTGTATACTGTCATTAAAGTATGGTTCAAAACAGCAACTGTTATTCAAACTGATACAACTTTTTTAACATTTGGCAGATTTATAAATAATAAACAATAAGTCTGAAATGTTGTGAGCCATCTTTACTATGTCTTAAATGGCAGGGTCAGTTAAAATAGAGAAAATTTATCCAATTTGTGGCAATAGTGGCTCTATGAGATGGGGAAAACACCGTAAACGAGTATACAAGGAAATGTCCCAATAACCGAAACAAAGCGGTGTGCAATTGTCGATGTCATTCCAGTATTACCTGCGCTAAGGAAAGTAGGGTAGCGAAATCTCCTTTTATATCGTGATGTAGAACACTCGATTTGATAATTTGATTATGCTCTGCACATTTAAAAAGCACTACATCTAGGGCTATAATAAGGATTATGTTGATGGACCGTTCTAACAAGTTGCATACCGAAAAAAAAACAAGCTCTTGAAATGCTCAATTTTCAATGAATTAAATTCATAAGTCGTAGGATCCAGAAACGGACATCTGTCTAATAACTTGGTCTGGCAGAAGAATCTAATTCTTTAAAGTTAATTGAAATTTACGATATGGCGATATCCAACACGACACAAATTCCCGGATTCTTCTAGTATTCTGCAGAGCTCTACATTATTACAACATTTAATTTTCCTCCTCATTATTTCTATGATATTATGTTCTGTAGCTTTTAATATATAATGACTATTAGGAAGTTGAAGTGCAATTTTCTTAACGATACTGAGGAGATCTTCATCAAATAATGTCCTACGAACTTTTATTAATTTAAATTGTTTTCCTTATCCAGTTGTTTTTAATATAATTTTTGCTCTACATTTTGAATCACTTTGCATTTGCTTTATTAACAATGATAAGCATTACTTTGGTAATTTATCTTTTACTGGTAATTTCCAGTCTTGCAGTTAAGTACTTAACGTTTCTCAACTCTATCAAATTTTATAGAGGATAACACAAACTTAATTTGGCATAAGTTTAACAGCGCATTCAAAAATAGAGTAAAAAATTTATTATAACATGGGTCGAAAAATCCTTCCACAAGTACTGCATAAAAGTGCAAAAAAAAATAAAAATAATTAAATGAAATTTTGATAATATTTTTCACAATAAACATGCATCTTATCACGTGTAGTTAGTAGTATTCTAAATTTCGTAATCTTATATCACGTTGGTTTGGAAATATTTACAAAAATTCATCTTTGGCACTCCCTATTTGGGAAATTGTAACCACCTCAGGAAGCATTTGACGACCCACGTTGCAATAAACATTTTGTTCTATTTCTGAACGTAGAATGCTCTCGTAAAACTACGCGGATTAAGTTTGGATCACTCTGTATTGCAACAAATAAAAGATAAATTTCAGGGTTTTCATTGGGTAAATGGTAGCTATAAGTAAGTTTCAAAATCTTGTCACCATTTCTATGAATGCAATAAAACTCCTCAGGATGTTAAGAAAATCAATAACTTAACAAAATTGTATAAAATACTATTTAATAGTTTTATTAAAATTGAATGTACGAATGTACATAAATGGGAAAAATTACAATCGAGAACGAGAATAGGATATTCAAAGAATGTACCCGCAGCATAACNTATCTGACCGAGTTTGATTTTGCAGGGCATGCGTTGTGCAAGATTGAACTTGTTTGGGCAATTCGAGCCAAGAATTTTATTTTAATAATAGTTCTCGAAGGGAAAGGGAATGTCTACAACTCTTTTATAAAGTGGTTGTTTGATGAAAAGCTGCGTCCACAAGGAATAGAAAAATGAGGAAAACTCCAAGAAATCTAGTGCATACAATGACATCTGTATTATTTACTTTGACTTGCTGTTCACAACTGTTCTCAATGTGAAGCTTACTTTGACCTAACAAGCCAATTGCATTGTGTCTACCTAAAATATCTTTTCACATTTGTTTGCCAATAATCGTGTTTCAGTTTTGCATCATCATGTATGGACCAGGTTGTATACTCTCAAGAAAAACAAACAAACTGGTGGGTTTTAGTCATCACACTGTTGAATCGAAAAACCTTTCGAACGTTTCCGTTTATTTTGAAGTACCCAAACACCAGTTTGTTGTTTAGGTAGATTATAGCTTTTACGCATCCAATATAACTTCAATTGTTGTGTCACCAAATTTCAATCACATCATTTAAATTTCCCGAGTATTTCTTTGCTTCAGTTCAAGCGACTATGTTTTAAATTTTTCGTAAAATTGCGTGTCATCCAATAGCTACAATGTATCGTGACGTGGTATTTAGAAAACCATGCATAATTTGTTCTATTGCTTTCACGTTACTGGTCAAGGATGATTGAATCAATTCACGTGCATTATGAACATTAGGAGCAGAAAGCGATCAAAATGATTTATTAACTGAGTGTCAATGCGAAAATTCAGTAAACTGGTATTAAAAATTAGTATTACATAGTAAAGGTTTAATAGTGTCCGTTATCGTAATAATGAACTTTCATCCCACGATGCGTAATACACATAAAAAATGAATTTGTTCAAAATATTAACTCACCCGAAATTATGGGACTGTTTTGAACAATTTGAATAGTAAGTAGGTATATGTATTATATATGAAAGTACGTAAGTGACTCTTCACAGAATCACGTGCAAACCCAACAAACTCATATTCAATTTCGATCAAAACAAACAAGGAGCTACTCCCATTTATATTTTGACATCTTTCTCGGATAACTTTGTAAGTTTCTAAAGTCGTTTTTTATATATATTTCTGGGATAGGTTAAGAACGAATCAAAAGGAGCGACTGTTGAACAAAAAGAATTTGTTGGCAGTAAAGAGCTACTTACAACCCGCTTTATAAGCTTTGTTAATTGAATTTACGATGCAAGTTTTATGAAAATATGTTTTAAATATGAAAAAATATAAAATCGCCAATTATCGTAGTTCGTGGTAAATAATTTGAACTAACTGCAATCTGCGAAGTTTGATGCAGGGAAATCAACTATGAAAATTGTTAAAGTATTTTTAATGAGGAAGGGTTTATGTGAACGGGAAGAAATCTATGATTAATTGTGAAAGTTATGAATAAATAAACTTCAATTTCACAACTTTTCCGGCGCTCAAGAAGTTTCTATTGTTGCTTAATTTACCACGAACTTCGCAAGTCAACATTTTTTTTTTCTATTTGTCGATGGTTTCGATTAATTTTCCAAAAACATGTTGTTGTATTCTAACCACGCACGAGCGCCATCTGAATCCGTTCCCGTCCACAATATTTCACTCGTCCATCGAAGAAGGCCTTCCAATTCGAAACGATGTTTTAGTTTTCCACTCGATCGGTTCGAAAACGTAAAAATGTCCTCATAAATCACCTCCTTAATATCCCCGATTTATCCCCACGCGCACGCCACTTCTTCTTACATCAAAACATTTCTTTTTCCCTTAAATAATTATTACATCCCCAGCTACTGGACCTGTTATTTTTACGTACCTGTAAATTAAATCTCCAACGTTTCCGTAGCGATTATCAATTTTCTCTTGCTGGGACTCGACTCCACTCGAACCGTTGTTAACAAATTGTAAAATTTCCAGCCGGTCTTTTGGGTCGAGTACTTTTATTTCGGTCCTAATAGCTTCGTTAGGTCCCAGGGCTGAACTAACATTAGCCGACAAGAACGTTGCCAACATAAAAATTGCAAATTTCATGTTTCGATCCAGGCTAATTTCGGAACGAAACTCGATTAGACCGACTCAAGCTTACAAAGCACGCTCTAACAAAAAAACTCTGTTAATATGGTGACTTGATTATTGCCAACTATTATCTTTAATTGACTTTAGATAGACAATTGTTTTATTTATTTAGAACGTTACAGATATCACGTGATTATTGTTGAATACTTACAGGATGATTTTTTTAAACAAAGAAAATACCTATACGTTGGCATTTACAAAGTGTAACTTCATTATTTCATTAAACTTTATAAGAATAAGTGACAGGGAAGTTGCTTTATTGATAAATTACTAAATCGGGAACATGAACAATTAATTTCCGTTCAAATTTATTATTGCTTCTCATCGTCAGAAAAAATGAAAAGACAGGGATTTTCAAGATAAATTCTATATAATTAATGATCTTTTTAAAAAACTTAAAGAGAGATGACACTAAATCTGGATAATGTGGAGGCAAATTCGGTTATAAATATTGGACGGCACCAAATTATTTGTCGATGGCGTCCCGTATTCCGGTTTAATTGAATTCTCAGTGCGTTTGGCATTTTAATTCATTATTATCGAAAAGACCGGAAATAAACGTCAAGAGCAGCAAATTTCTTACAATAAAAGGCGAACAAACAAACGACAATCGCCCTAGTGCGGTTAATGGATCCTCTGCCCTTGGGAGGGAATGTGGAAAAATTTCTCCATAAAATGTATTTAAACTTCAATCATCTGAACAAACACTGCTTAATTTAAGGTGCTCGTATTTATCTTCTTTAGTTTACAGAGTTCCTTTCGTGATCCCTCTTGTTAATTAAGATCAAGTAAACGTCGTTTGCTCGTCGCAAGCGTTTGTTTATCAAAGAAACAAGTGCGAACAGTTCCTGTAAGGGTGATTCACTATGTTTTTTTTTTCCTCTCTGCGGTTTATTATTTGTATCGCGGAAGTACGTACTCGAACGCGTCGTTTTTTATTACGGGGTGATTGGGAAGTATTTTTTATTGTTCCAGGCTTTTAGCGCGAGAGGAAATACCTTTCCAACTATACAAATAACAAAATAAAAAGCTTTTATCGCGATGTATGACATTTATTGACAATTCTCACTTCAAATAACTGCTATTGTTTTACGTTTACATCTGCTAAATCTAAAACTGTTACAAAAAAATTGTCATGTTTGTCTGGTGAATGCTTCAATCTTCATTTAAAATCACAGGATGGAAAATCCGGTAAATATGATCGTCTTAAACTCCAGGATCGATGGAGCGCGATGTTTCTATGAAATACGTTTTCTATGCCTTTCGTTATCTTGAATAGAAAAATTTTCTTTTTTGAAGAAATCAACCCAATTTGTGGCAATGGAATATGAACTAAAAATTTCTTCGTAAATCTCCTTATCTCATACACCTTTTATATTTAAGTATTTAATGATCCTTCTTGTACGTGTCAAACGTTTATTATTGTAATGCAAGTCAAAATCAGTCCCTAATTTTTCCATCTCTTGAACGTTTTATATTTCTCTTTATATGTTCTAAAGCAGCACTTCTTATAAATAAAGTAATAGAGTCACGATAATGACTAAAAATAACAATTGTGTAAGTTTTGAAGATACGAAAAGTCCCACTTGGCTCTTCTTTTTAAGTATCAACCAAATTATATCATGGTAATGATGTCAGACAGTGATCAAAAAAAAAAAATAATAAACGATGACTGAGTGTAAATTGTGTGCAAAACTTTGAAATCATAGAACGAAATAGTGGGGTCGTGACCAAATGTTCCATCATAAAATGGGGTCACGTTTCGAAACAGTTTAAGAAGCTCTATTCTGGTAGAAGACCGTCAAAGTGTGTTACGAATACTTAAATTGAAAGATAAATGGTCTATTTTTGTATATTTTTTTTCATTGTTCATAGTAGTTCTTATATTGTAGTGTGTTATCGAAATAAGAGATACAGTTCAAGGAACTTCTAAGGCGATTTGAACAAGAAGAAGTAGTATTTTTGAGTGACTTAACTTGTTAATTTGTGAGGAAACTGGAACTTAGCGCAGAAAATAAAGTAAACAAGCTTAAACTGAAAACATAAAACACTCTTTGTAGTCAAAAAAACAAAAGTCTTTTGTTCAGATAGAGTTTACGGCAACAGTGCTTTGATATGTAAATGGTGTTTTATTTTTATTAATTTTTGACAAAACGTCGATCCATTAAAGCTACCTATTAAACTTAATTGATAATACACCGAATCGAGACCGATTACGGCAGAGATACGTTTTAAGAATATTGTGTTATTTTATATAGAGGATATCTCAAAAATCTTACCCTGGGATAAAGGATAGAATTCTGAGATGAAAAGTTCCTTATTGTTTTACAAATGATTCACCGTTAACTAGTTATTAATTCATTACAGCGACCAATCAGATGCGGGCTTAAATAGATTAAGTATGCTACCTCAAATACTCAATATTGTTTTACCGTCACTACCCTCTTTACCACTTTTAATCTATTTAAGGGCTTACTTGATTGGTCATTTTAATTAATTAATAATTAATTAAGTGTGCATCAGGTGCAAAAACGGTAAAGGAATTTTCATTTTAAATTTTATTCTCTGTCCCAGAGTAACAGGATGAGCAACTTTTGAGACACGCTGTATACTACTTTACACAATACTGAGCTTCAAACGAAATTCGGGCAACATCCGAGTGTGTCTAATATGTATTGACACTCGGCCGTTGTTCAATTACTTGTATTTCGGGCCATGGATCGGTCCGGACTCGATATAGCATAAATCATGTCTTACTTGTCAACTACTGTCTGAAGAATTCAAACCAACTTCTCGTACTAAAAACAAAAACAGCTCTTCAAATTTGTGGATGACTGGCTGGATGAACAGCTTAAAACAAGTTAAACAAATTTCAAAATAAACATAAACAATATTTTTATCATAATTCCGACTTTGAACGTTTAGCTCCGTGTCTAAATGATATTGCATGACTAAAACTGAAACTCCTGATTTTTATATCAATTTTCATTTTCAGGATGCTCTTATCCTGCAGACACCTGCACTTGCCGAACCTCATTCTGATTTGGTTGTTGAGTAGCGGAGTTGCAGGAGGCACCAGCCCTCTATGTCCAGCCTCGTGCACCTGCATATCTTCTGACAAAGGCAAACGCAAGATCAGCTGTCTGGCAGGTGGTCTATCCGATCCTATCCCAACCGGACAAATGGACCCTCGCATTGAAATCCTGGAAATATCCGCTCCGGAAAACAAGAAGAATTGGCTTAGCGTCACCTCAATTTTCCAGGTAAATCGGACATAAATAATAATTGGGCTTTGAATGTGAAAAACGTCCCCGTAGAGGACGTGGTTGGACAGGAAAAGTTAAATTGCCACTTTTTCATAACCACACGAATTAAGAAAAGGTGATTTATCATTAATGGGGGTGGAATAATAGGGACCTAAACACAAGGGGCGAGTTCGAGCATGGATTTTAATAATTTGCCAAGTTTGATTGATGCAATAACCGTTTGGGTTATGAGCGAAATTAAGCGGTTAATTGAAAGCTTGATTATTTGCAATGGAAGTGGTTTTTGAGGCTAATCTAGTTAAAACTTAATTCCTATCAATATCGACTACATATACAGTACGACTTACTAGTCATACAAATTGTACTGATCATTTAATGGCACAGAAATTCGAATAAACGGTCAACACTTTACAATATGTTCCTTGAATGAAAAAAAAAATCGATTTATCCAAACTTATTTTAGTTCAAAATTGTTTAGTTTTGGCGTTAAAACCTTTAAAGTTTTACTTCTTCGATAGTTTTTTTTGTTGCTAAAATATGGCACGTAGATATATTTTGATGATACAAAAAACTGATAATAAAATTGCAATTGATGGTACTTCATATACGTTAAATTTTTAAGTCTTAAGTTTTTAAATATTGAAATGTTTCAAACTTCTATGTCCCTGGATAAAAAGAGTTATGAGTATACTTTACACCCTTTTGGGAAACTTGTCCATTAAAAATAACATACTTTTTCATGGAACTCAATTACTGTCAGAATTCTTTGGTAATTTGACTTTTAATATCTGATGGTAGTTTTGATAGAAATAAACAAAAATGTTCAAATTCATTGTTCAAAGTATCCAGTATTCACACAAATATATAAATTTATACGACCAAAAATGTATTTTTTGCATAATTTCTTCATGACCTCCAAAATGATATGTTGCACTTTTGAAATGTTGCGATTTTCTTCTTCAAATTCATTATTTACATATGTTATTTAAATAAGAGGCCCAAGAAATTTCGGCTACAAATTATCCAATGGGTTTAAGTTTGGTGAATATAGTAACAAGTTTACGGAAGCGTTATCACCTTTACATATCCATTTCATTTGGTACCGCTGATTTAAATAATTTCAAACATTTCATGAAAATAAGGTGGAGCTCCATCATGCATAAACCACATCTTCGCTCGGAGTTCTAGAGGCAAATCCTTTAACAAATCTAACAATGTATTTTGTAAGTGTTCTATATAAATTTCTCCTGTCATTCTTTTCGAAAGAAATAATAAAATTGTTATTCCAACATATTCCTTAATTTTAAATTGTTCATTGTAGAAATTAGTGAGTCCCCTTATCAAAAAACAAGCTTTACGATTAAACAAAACATCGTATATCTTCTATTAAAGGCAAAGGCAAGATGACCTGCCTGGCAAGTGTCACCGATCCGTTCCCACCGGACAAATGGACCTTCGCATTGAAATCCTGGAAACATCCGCTCCGGGAAACAAGAAGAATTAGTTGAGAATTACCTCAATTTTACAGATAAATTAACATAAATAATAATAATTGTTCCTAAGGGTCAAATCAATTTCTCGTTGCATTATAACAATCAGATAATAACAAAGCCCAATTTCCGGATCATGTGGTAAAGTGATCTTCAACTGTTATCTTATAGGGCAGATCAAAGAGTGATATCTGGTTTTTCAAGTTCTGAACTATTCAGTTTAATGGCTTTAATAGTGATGCCGAGGAGCAGAAGGGGGTTAAAACCTATAAGCAGTTTTAGCTTCAGTTGATTGATTTTGCATGAACTTTAATTGTTTTGAGGTATAATTATCTCAACGGGGGACTATGTGTTTAGGAAATCATCTGAACTCATTTATGTTCTTATTATTAGATTAATTTTCTGTATGGTAAAAAATATCTCTGACATTTTTATTTAAAATTATTGTCATGTAGTTAGTGAAACATAATAATTTAAATAATTTTTGAATGTTGAGATCATATGTCACCCATGTAGTATTCTTGCATTCTCTATATTTAATAATGAATTATTCCACATCACAATATTGTGATTTTCATATCATCAATAAAATTCTATTTTACAAGTACATATTTTGAATCTGATTTCAAATAAGAAGTTTTTATTATCAAGAAGAATTACATTGAGAGGAAGGAATATCAAAAATAGCTTTTCCTCCACCTTCGATAAGATCTAAGCCAGATCCCATCCTTTTGTGGGTCCTTCGAGCCGGATCCCACCAATTTGTTGGTCAATTTTTTCAGAAAAAATATAGATAGGAATATTAAAATTAATTGATATAATTCATTATTACTCAGTTTTAAATTATTTAATTAAAAAAAAGTTAAACAAAATGGCTTGCTGTCACGTCATAGGTTGCAGCAGAACCCAGAAAAAAAATCATTTGTTTGTCAAAGAACTGAAAAATTTTATAATGCAAGTACAGGGTGTTTTAACAGGAACTAAACTAGGGCTTATTCCTCAGTTTGTCGAAATTTTTTTCGAAAAACTAAAATAGCCAACCGATGCAACTTTTTTGTTGAACCTGAAAATGAAAATTAAGAGCCAGTTGAACTTGAAACAAAGGAAATACGAAGCAATCTTTATGGTTTTTAAATGGAACGGGGTATTTTGGATTTTATATTACGAAAGTTCGCATTTTTCTATGCATGTTAAAATCTTAATTTCTACTCAACATAAATGTAGCAAATTATAATTAATTAATTTTGTTTCATTTCTAAATCAAGTTACCTTTCTATCAATAATGCAGGTAATATGGGTAACCATAGAAACAAAATCTTAAATAATAGGTTAAATTAAGTAAACAAATAACAATTAACTATTAATAGTTTATAAAATATTATAATTAGTTATTTATTTATTTCAATTATTAGTTTTTATGGGTTATTTATATATTTAAATAAACTTTTTGTTACTAAACCAGTGCCTAGTGAATATTCGCAATAAACTTACGTTTCCTGAGATTTTGTTTCTATGTTTACTCATGTTCCCTGCATTATTGCTAAAAAAATAAGACAAGGGAACAGAGGTTATATAACAAGTATAATTGTGACATATTTTAATAGTACTAAACACTATTAATAGAATATTATGCATGAAAATATTGAGACAGGCCGAATTTCCATGAAATTCAACTTCTTCTAAAAATCGAATTTATGATCAAACTTCGACGTCAAACATTGTTGTTTCATTAAGAATGGGAAATCCGGTAAATAGTGGTAGAAATGTTTGAAATATAACGATTATAGCTGACATGTCTTATGTCAATGATGCGTATTTAAGAGCTATAGTTGAAAATTCAAATTTTATTTTGAAATTTCTTTATAACTTTTTGTCTTTTCATAGGATCAACCCCAAAATTTGTAGGCTTAAGTTTTTTAAAGTACCAAATAAGAATTTTGAATGAATTTTTACGTAATTCGTAGAAGGCGCTAGTTATAATGCTCTTCTATGGTACATCGGGTCATATTTTGTTTACAATTTTGTTGCAATTAGACTCAAATTTTATTAAAAATAATGACATGATGTTCAATTTCACTCAAAAATGCTTTTCTTGTTCCATTTTAATATATACCCACAGTGTGCCCAAGGATTGATGTTACAAGAGGTGTAATGGACTAAAAATTTTTGAGTTTAATTCTAAGATTCTGGAATTAAGTCCTTTCATACAGATATGCATATTTTAATTTTATTAGTTTTTTGTTTTTTTTTTAATCAAAGGAGGCAGATCTGTATAAAATTTGGTATAGGATCGTAATTTTTAATTCTGATCAGCTATTCTTAATAACAATTTCCCGAATTATGAATATAAAAGGGTACTTTACCTGAGGAGAAAATAGTTTTTGCTTCACCGTCAAGGCTTACTTGAGAGACCTATAACAAGAAAGCTAATATTAGTTATGAGTAATATTGGGTTGCTGTAATCGGGAAAATAATAATATTTTCAATGTTGTTTTCATCAACCTGAAACTTGTTCCTTTGTGTAATTTCATTCAAAAATTGATGTAAATTAATTTATTATAATTAGCTACATTAATGTTGGGTAAAAATTAAGATTGGAACATGTGTAGAAAAATGCGAATTTTCCAAATATTAAGTCCAAAATATTCCATTTCATTAAAAAAACATATAAAGATTGCCTCGTATTTCCTTTGTTTCAAATTCAACTGGCTTTTAAGTCTCATTTTCAGGTTCAACGGAAAAAGTTAAATCGATTATCTTCGTTTTTTGAAAAAAGTTCTAATAAATTGGAAAATAGGCTTTGTTCAGTCCTCGTTGGAACACCCTGTACATTAAAATGAAGTAAATATAATTTCTTAATGGCAATGTATTTACTTCAATATAAATTAACAATATTTGAACAGACATAAATGTTATTTCTATTTGGTATAGTTAGCTTGTGAGTTAGAACCGGACAGATATAACATTCAATCAAAAAATTTTGAAGGATTACAAATGTTGTTTATTATAATTTTTAATGTTTTATAACGTCGAAAATAAAAAAAGAAATTTATGAGCTTCACTACTTTCTCTTTTAATTTGAATTGTATTTTTATTTATTTATAATTTTCAATTCGAATTTCTTATTGATTTGGAATTTTGTTCAATCCCTGACACAAAGGCACTGAAACCAATATACTATAATTTAATATTAACTCTTATGGGCTACTTTCCTATTCTCTTTGGTATAGATATACCAACTGTTTTTTCAACCTTCTATTTACGATATATTTTTTTAAATTACTAGTTCTCTTCCTATTCACACGATGTTTACCTATGGATTTTCTTCAACACGTTTTAAAATTTCCTGTTCAATTTCCGGAAAGTGACCAGTTTTCCTAAGACGTCCCTCTACAGTTGCAAGCATTGATAATCTACGATTTCGGAATATTTCAAAGTATGCTCTGGCACACTCGATATCCGGAAATGCGTTCATGTTATATACGACCACGATAAACGAAAAAAAAAAATTCGGTATGTGAAACTTGTCACAGAAGTAGATTGCATCGAAACGCGTACTTAAATGCACCAAATATGCCCGTCGTTTTGGGTGTATGTAGGTTAGTCATTGATGCATATATGACATGTTTCAATCATTCATAAGATGCAAATATTATTATCTATTACAACGGCCGGAACGTTTTGGAGGATAAGAACAATGCTGCATTATAGGCGTACAAGTACACTTTCTATGGTTTCAAACCGATCATTTAGCTATAAAGAAAAATTAAATAACAATTTTATAATTTAATAACACATTTATAATAACACGTAGAATTTTTTTTTAAGTATTTTACGTTTTTAAGGTTTTTCTCGTTTGTTACCTAAATTCCACCCAATACGAATACCTATGTGCCTGAAGTAGATTATAAAACAGCGGGAGGTACTAATCGAACTGCTCAGTAGAAAGTATAGTTTACATAGCTACTCGTGTTGAATATTCTAATAGAAAACTACCGTCCATACTTTGTTTGGTTCATTATAATTGACCGATACAACTAGCTTAGTTCATTTTAGCTCCTCAACGCTGAATTTGATCAATTATATCTGATTTTTATTTCGCCTTTCTTATCCTCCAAAATGTCGCCGAGGTATTTATTACACAGCACGTGGATCGTTTTCAAGACAATAATTGTTTTCACGAAATATCACAAATAATTTTTTTACTATTGAATGACTCACAGAATGTTCATCCTATTTCGAATTAATTATTTCTGTACCTTCATCAGCATTCTTTTTCAATATCCAACAGAATCATATTGACACTTTTAATTGTTGCTCATTCACATCTATCTCTGTAAAATTGAGACAAACTGAACAACATCTAGTAAATATAATGAAATTTATGTGATATAAACATGAATGACTAACCTACTCCCGAATACACAGTACACCCAAAATGGCGGGTAAATTAGGTGCGTTTAAGTATGTGTTTCAATGCAACCAACTTCAGAGCCAAGTTTCAAGTAATAATAATAATAATAATAATAATAATAATATATAAAATTTAAACTAATAATAGACAATTTAAAATGAACAATTACTTATCAAAACAATAACTTGTCAAAAAAAGTGTTTTCTTTTAATCTTTTTCTAAATACAAAACAAATTAGAAATACACCGAAACAAGTTATAAATAATATTTGGTTCAATATTTTAAAGCGACGGTTTCGAAACTCAATATTATTTCAAAAATAACGTCAAACATTAAAAACGAAATTACGAAGAATCCATGACAGTAATCGAGTTTTATCAAGAGAACCGTTTTTGTAAAACAACATAAAACAAAGTGTTTTACTCACAACCGTTTTTATCCAGGAATATAGAAAATTGATATGTTTAAATATTGAAAAATCTAAATTCTACGCCTATGGAATGTCATCAGTTGTTTGTACCGTAAAACTATGTTCACATATCAAATTTTATCAAAGTTAAAAAAAAATCGTTTTTTAATTTAGAATAAGAGAACAATTCAATAATTGAGACTTTACAACCCTATAGAGCCCAAAGTAAACAATATTAAACTAAAATAATATTGATTAAATCGGTTTATTTTTATCCAAGAAACATGTGATACATATTTTCAAGATCTTTTGGAGATACCTTCTATTCAGGCATAATGTAAACATTCTACGGAAATATATCGATACCTTAGAACCCCCACAGGTGCTACGTCCATTTTATCTAGTTCTGAGAAATCATGATTTGAAGTTTTGATGTATGCATTTATTATTATTTATATTTTTAAACTTTGCCTATTAAATTTCCTATTAGAAGAGATAGCAATGGAAATAACATTTCTGGAAGTTTTCTATGACATAATATTGTTAAAAAGTGAAAAAAGTCGACATTGCACCTGCTCACATACTCTAAAGTATCGATATGTGAAAGGAATCCGAAGAATTAGAGAAAAATTTAAAAGTTTACTTATATTTGTAAAAATTCATAGGTTATATGTACCTGTAAAAGATGTAAGTCCTGATCCAGTAACTCAATTTTTCTTATGAAAATTTACAGATTGAAAAAGCAGACTAATGGACCAACCAAGAAATAATCAATTATATCTAATAATGATTAAATTTATATTATTTAATTCAAAAATATAAAGTCCCATTTGGTTACCTTAGATGGGATTTAGGGTTGTTTCCGAAATAACATTTTACTAGCGGCCAACTAATTACTTTTATTACTGATCAATAATTACGTACATTTCCAGTAGGATACTATCAATCTAGTGATATTAGTCAGGTGTCACACAATGACATTAGTCAGGTTCCGCTCACCATTGCTCATTTTACATTTCCGTTTCAAATTTAACGGTTGCCAGTCCTAATTATCTTATCCGGGAAAATAGTTGAAACCCAACGATCACAATAAATCCAGCTGTGGCGTACCTATATGACAAGTGATTGTGGCCAAAGACAGTTATGTAAATGTTTCTCTCGCAGCAGATAAACGGGATTCAATCGTTCAGCAGCAATTATTAGTATGCCTAACCAGTCTAGAAAGGCCGCCCGATTGTATGTCCAAATATATATTTCCGATAATTTCGCAATGGAAATGGAACGTGGTAGAATATCATAATACTCGTAATAATAATCATAATAGTAGTAGCAATAGACGTCATAGATTCGAAAATAGGTTTCAACTTAACCGAGTTTCGTTTCATTTTTGTTCGCGTAATGAGAATTGTGAATAGAAGGCGAGGGTTATTATTGAATTATTTATAGGAGAAGTCTCTAGAAATAGCCTTTAGTGCATTTACAAAATTTTATTTTTGGAACATATCGGCTTATTGAAAGAATAAGAATTCATACGAGGGCTACTGTAACCCGTATTAAGGACCGAAAAACTTTTTTACTATTTTTCTTTTTAGATTTTGACCTAATCTCCTTCATATACTTACTTCAGCGATATTTTAACCTTTTTAGACCATTGAAATAATAAAATAAAAATGTCCTCGTAAAACAAAAAGACTTCTTTGCAAAAATTGAATTTTTAATATATATTTTTTAAATTTCAACCCTTAAATTAGCTTGCAAACTCATATTTTAGATTAATTTTATGACCTACTCTTTCCTTCCAACGGTCGTTACATTAAAAAGTCAATGAATGTATTAACTAGTAATCCAGGTGGCCCAAAACACGATTTCTCTATGCTCAGTCCATCGTTGTAGAAAATTTATGTGCATTCTGTCAAGCTCAAACTATGCCGTAATGACCTCGACATTTATTGCGTCGTAACTATATTTTAATCTATTGTGTTGTAAGGGAATGTCCTATAATTAATTAGGAAACTGTAAAAAATAGATAAATTTGATTTAGTGTATTTTTGGTGATAGATTAAAAGAGATTTGTTCGAAATTTGGTTGTCAAACGTTTATAGCAATTTGGTATTCGATTCACTGTGAATAGGTTTGAAGTGTTTTTATACTGGATGGCCCCTAAACAATCGTACTTAAACTAAGGTTGGTTTCTTAATGTTAAATATTGTGATTTGATTCTTAAATATTTCATCATATATGGAAATTTCCTTAGAAAGGGGACATATAGAAAACCATTGGAAATTAATTTATTCCGCAGATTGAATAAAACATTTTTAACGTAAAACTTGCATTTTTTATTGAGAAATCTGATAAAATATTAATTACGAAAACAATAATCTAGTTCAATGCATAATTCATAAGGTTATGACACACATGTTTTCAAGTGGACAAACTCATCGCTAATAAAACGTTAGAATTTGTTTTCAACTTTCAACTAGGACCGGACATTTGGTATCGTTAAACTCCGCATTAATTACAGTAACATTTGTGCCAAACTAACAGACACAGACAAAAGCCTTTTTCGTTATTTAACTCTTGATATTGTCTGTTTTCAGCACTTCAAACAATTGGAAGAACTCTATATCATTAATTCGAATGTGAACCAGATTAGTATGCACGCTTTTTGGGGAGTGCCGACACTGAGAGTGCTCGACTTGAGTGCGAACAGTATAACAACGGTGTTCGATCATAATTTTCGCGGTCTAGTGAATCTGATGGAACTGAATCTGGATGATAATCGGATCGCCCAGTTATCCACTGGCGCGTTCAAGCACTTAACGGAATTGAGAACATTGAGTTTGCAACGAAATGCGTTAAAAAATTTGGTGGCGAGAACGTTTTTAAAATTAGTCAAGTTGCATGTGTTGAAACTCAGTGGAAATCCATTTGAGGAATTAGATCCGGAAGCTTTTAAGGATATTCCTGTAAGTATTTTTTTAATTTCACGCAATATTATAAATTATGAATATTCATAGAAATTGTCTATGACATGTTCGACAAATATGAGTTTATTATAAGTTACGAATAAATTATGCATTTTTCGATAATCTTACTTTGAGCCACTGTAGTTTAGCATACGAGAGCTGTATAATGAGTACCCATTTTTAACTAGACGTGGGGTCACTGTTTACAAATCTGTAAATTATGGCTTAAAGATATTGATCAAGCCATGCCAGTCAGAATCAGTTTTACACTAAATACTTTATGGTATGGGATGTAGGTGTTATGACTTAGTAGATTAAGATGGACTGTAATGTTCACATTGACTGGAATGAACCCTAAATTAATTTGTGGTTCATTGGAGTCAATATGAGCTCAGCGTTATGTTGACAATTTCGAATTTTTCCATATCTTCAACAACTCTAAAATTCAAGTGCAAAAGGACACTGCTCTTCCTCACATAGCCAGAATTATTTGATATAAGTTGTCAGATAATCATCTAACGGTCTTGCCATGGTTATAGCTACCCAGATGTGCTAAGCTCTTGTTCATTGAACACGTATAAGGTATTAAAAGAAGACTATAAAAGCATATGAAAAATTACCCTACTTATAGAAGTCGGAAAAACCTCAGTCACAGGAAAAAAAAATACGAAGATTGGGCATTTCAGTTGTAGAGGTTTTCCACTTACCCAGAGCACACTTATTCAAGTTCAATTGAATTTTTATCCAATTAAGGGAATTCTCTACGTTCATTCATGATTTTTCTTCGATAATCTTCCTTTCGTTAGACCTAGTATATTTCTTTTTTAAGTATTACTTCTAAAAGCTGAAATATATGTAGATTTTTTCCACAAAATGATCATTGTTACCTGTAAATTAATGACAACTTTTCAATGTACCCCTGTATTGAAACTCGATTTGACGCCTTACATTAACATTGTTGAAAGGTGATGTACGCGCTACTGTTGCAGCGACCCGAACCCGTCGTTAAATAATCCTCGGTAGTGTTTTAATGGAATTTGTTAACAAAACGCGTTCGCGGGAATTAAATGTACATTTAGAAACTGGATAAACACTTCTCACTTACGTGTTTAAACCCAGCAACGTCTCTCCTAAAAGCGATAACAAAAGACTTACGAACGTTCGCGACGTTCAATTGTTCGCTAGTGTGTGTATTTTATTGTGACGTTGTTGTCGAGAAGGCTTAGGAATTAAGCGTATCTCTTGGATAAATAAACTTTCCATAATGGTGTCGACGGTTGCTGTCTGGATAACAAAAAAAAAAGATTTTCGGATAACATGTGTTAAGAGGTCGCACAATCTGGAACTGTACCAAAATTGGAAAACGAAAAAGAACGAATTTACTGTTAGAAATATCTTATGTATAGACAGGGACGACAACGCTCTTAATAAATTTTCCGAGTTGTCTTGTGAGAACTTTTATCTTAATTTTTATGCAACCGAATATATCGCACCCCGGCAAGAAAAGTGACACAACCCAAAAATTTCAGTTTTTCAGAAATGACAAATAACGGAAACAAGAATGATTTTTAATTTATTTTTTCAAAATATTTGAAAAGTGAATTTCGTGTTAGAGGCATATCGTTTCTACTGAACATGGAGACACATCATACGGATTTATTCGTGACTTAATCTCAAAATGATCATTTTTTGAGTTGTATAACGTTTCTTGACGGGGTGCGATATATCCACTAGCCCTAACAACTATTTATTGGGAAGATTACTATTTTCGAAAAGAATATGCCATCGTTTGTAAAAAGTAATTTAGTTCGTTTCAGCTTAAACATAATATGTTATATTCAGACAACTTCAGGTTTATTATGTGAAGTCCTAGTTTATTTTCCATTCAAACAATAACATAATTTTGGCAAAATCTACAAATTCTACTGAATAACTAAATACTAGGACGGTTGTGAAAAAAAAAACAAATAAACTAGTTAATCTGGAAAGTGAATAGTTAATGTGTGTGGAAAATGCCAGTCGCTATTCCTGCATATATGCTATATACATACAGGGTAATATGTACATGTATTGTAGTGTGAGAGGTGTGCCATTTGTAGAAAAAAGTCCTGAAGTAATTATTTAACTGTATTGCAAGGTGTTCGTTACAAGGAATTGCAACAGAGTTAAAAACTACTTCCTATGTCAGCAGAGGTACTATAAATACAGAAGGAATTAGGCCGGGTAAATCTCTCTTGATATAGCTGAAAACCCAGAAACAACTGGTTACAATGTGTAAAAGTAGACTTTGCCATATATTAGAAGAAATCACTGTGAATATCGAAAACGATTTAATTTTCTCAAAATAATTTTCCTGGAGATAGAAAGAGAAAAAAATCTATATCGGGGTTTAGATGTTACAAAGTAAGCCAGAAATATGCTACCTCAAACATACTTATTACAGTACTTATATCAGTTTAGCTGAGTGAAAAACCTTTAACAACTTTTGAACAAAACAAACAACGTTTAATATGATCTAAGTGGAAAGTGATAGAGACTTATAATTTCTGGCAAAGAGTTATCTTTGGTAAAGAGTCAAAGTTTCATATGTGTATAGACGATAAGACATGAGACTCTTATGAATTTGCCTTTCGTACACAAGAATCGAGGATCAGGTTTACAACTCTTAACCTGGATCACTAAATTCAAAACTAACCGTAACTAAAAACCTTTAAACTGACTAAACTCCACTAAACTTTCCGGAGCCAGAATCTTCTTAAGATTTCTGTAATATACCTGTGTTGCTTCTTCTAACAACATTCCTGATTCATCTGTTTGATAATTTCTAGAAAGTACTGGATTTTGACAGAATAATTCAGACATTGTTTTTCGTCGTGTATCTTCACGTTCATTTGGATTACTTCATCAATTAACTCATTTTATGACTCTTTAACAGCTACGGGTTTTGTTTCAATGTCTCCTAATCAATATGCACCAAGTTTATGCAGATTTGCCTTAAGTTTGGCATTTTATTCATCAAATTTCTTATTCATGTTTTCCATTTTGTTCTCTCTTGCTTTCTTATTACTGTAATATTCACCTATCTCAGAATTACTCACTACTCCAGATTCCTTTTGAATATCTTTTTTTTTATCTTAAATTCTTCTTTGAATTTATACAAATAATGCAAGATGATCTTCTGATCAAATGATCCGCGGAATGTGCTTCTCCATTAATCCTCTAAATCCACTGATTTTTTATTTACCGATCCTACTTACTCAGTGCCCTTAATACTACAGTGCATCATTGATCTGAAGAATCCACTGATCCAAAAAAATCGGCTAATCATCTGATTGACTGATCCTTTTTAGTAAGTGATCCAAATAACCTTTCGATCTCTTGAATCCCAAAATACCACTTCTGACCCAAAATCTTCCTTTTTTAAACTAGACAGGGGTTCAGGATTAGATTTACAATTTTTATTCTGAATCATTAACTACTACTTCAAAATAATCTGAACTAAAAGCCTTCTAACTGATTAAACTTCACTAGATGAGCTAACAGCCCTGCTTAGGTATATTATAGTAAATTTTCGAATCTAGAATATTCCCGCTATTTTGGCCTGTCTATGTCAGTCTCTCTTGTTTAAACGTTCCCAACTAATCTATTTCATAATTTTTTGAAGGTATTAGATTCTGATAGCATAATTTAGAAATATATATGTATATGTATATACATATGTATATCAACTAACAAGTTATATTTTTCAAGCAATTAACAAATACAGAAACTGAACTAATTAACAGTAAAACGTAACTAAATTCCTACAAAACAGTCTAAAACTAGGCAAGGACCTTCGTAACAAAACGAACGATGAAGGAGAGATAGCATAAGCATTGCTTCAAGCGGACGGCAAGTTTACCAAAGGACAATAATGTTGCCGGTTGATTAAAGTGAATAGAGAGGACCGTCAATCTAATTAAATATTGAAATCCCTTGTCTAAAAGGCAACTTTATTTTTCAATAGAATGACGTATAAAATTACACAACTCACACTCTTGGACCAGGAACTTTTTCGTAGCCACATACTAATCCTGATCTGAACGTTATCATCTTGAGTAGCAACTAAAGAAACCTTTGCATAATCAAAGACAATTGCTGATTCGAGACAAGCAATTCAGCAAATAGGTTATTTCTTAAGATCTGAATTCTGGGGAAAATTAGTAGAAAACATGCTAGAGATAATTTTCGCCGTCATGTTATTAAATGAAACAGTGTTTTGCAAAATACGCCAGCAGTTGACTGAATACATGATTGCATTAAATTTTTATTCAACAGAAATGAACTAAACGTCACTTTACAAATATGATATTTTCTTTGTTGAAAAATTCCAATCGTCCAAATAAATTCGCTAGAAATTTAGAACAAAATATTTGGGAAAAATACAAAACCATCACTCTTCCACTGAGATTTTTGTGATTGATTTTCAATTTCATTTTTTTTAAATAGCATCACATCACTTGTAACACTTATTGGAACATTTTTTTTTTGAAAGAAAGTTGATTGACAAATTAAAAAAAAATATATACAAGGTATTCGAAAACTACGTCATGAAAATTAGGGTGGTGATTATACACGTAAAAATAATGAGGTTTGCCTAAATTTATACTATACCAAAAGTTAATAATAACTGAGATACAAGGTGCCAAAGTTGAAAGAATAAATCACATTTTCTTTAATATCTTTCGAACTCTTCCAGATAATTTCACGAAATTTCGTATTCAGGGGTTTTTTGGGATAACAAATTCAAATTTATCGACGATTTAGTTCTATTTTTTAGAGGGCGCCACAAACGACGATTAGGAATCCTTTGAAACCGCTACAAATTTTTTTGTGCTCCACTATGTGCCATTTTGGTATGGAAAAATCTTTTTCTCTGTTTTTTTTTTCTGGTTAAAAAAGGTATACTTTATTGAAGTCGCTCGAAGCAACGGTTTCCGAGAAAAAAGCATCTAAATTTTCAAATTTCGTGGATTTCGCTGAAACGAGTTCGAAAGATATTAAAGAAAATGTGATTTATTCTTTCAACTTTGGCGCCCTGTATCTCTGTTGTTAATAACTTTTGGTATAACATAAATTTAGATAAATCGTATTATTTTTACACGTATAATCACTACCTTAATTTTCCTGACATTGTCTCCGAACACCCTGTATATACATGTAAATAAATAAAAAGTATTAAATTAAATAAAAAAAAGTCAAAGAAAAACTTTTTACAGGGCGTACAAAAATAACCTTAAATTTAAAGCCCTTAGAAAGAAAAAAAAGTCATTTATTTTAAAAGGAACACCCTATATTATTTTAGATACTTTGATTCTAAATACATAATTTTGAATCGATTTCTATTAGGGCTCCTTATTCTTAAAATTCACATTTTTTGTCACGATTGTCGATTTTTTAATGTTCTCTAACAATAATTCGAAGTATTTTTGTGAGTTATGCAAGTAATGAGGCGGGTTTTTGGGGAAATTTTACGATTAGTAATAGAGACATTTATTTTATTATGGTTATGGAATCCAAATGCAATTTTGTTCTTAATAATAAATAAAATAACTCTGGAAAGCTTAACTATTTGTGACACCTTGTTGGAAAACTGACAGCTTTTTGAATTTTTATTTGCAAAGTATTCTTAAAGTAAAGTTTGATAGTCCGTTAAAATGTCGCACTTAACCGAAGCTTTAAAAACAAATATTTTAATGATCAGGTTCGGGAATTGAATGCGCATCCAAGTCGCAGTGGCCGCTTTATTTCAAGCGTACCATCCGGATTTGCAACCATTAAACCGGAGCACTATGAGCAAAGT
>JABRWK010000159.1:88834-116882 GCA_013372445.1 Hypothenemus hampei | reverse complement strand
CACGAATGTGAAAATTTTCAGTTTTAAGAAAATGAAGGTTGAATATTCCCATCTGTCATAAAACAAATACAAAAAAAAATTAAAAAAACCAGCGTAGAGTAAGTTGTAGTTGAAGTACACATTTGTGATTTTGTCAATAAAAACTTTGAAGATTTTTACATCCACTAGTACACTTAGGTGAAATAAGCCAAATTTGCACCGACGATATGTGAACACGCTGTATTTTGGAAACCGTCAAAGTTAGGAAAAAGTGTATCGTATAAAATTTGCTTAGAATTCCATAGAGAATCGAAATATTGAAAAATATACAGAGTATTCCATTTAAAAAAATGCAAGTTTAGTTCGCCACGGACTTATGACCAACCCTGTATATTTACTTTTTCCATGATTCAATAGATTTTTTTATTCCCTAGAACTTTTATCTAAACATTTTTTTGATAAGTGTTGTATTTTAGGAAATAATCGACCGTTTCCATACATTTGAAACACCGTGTATATATTTGAATTAAAATTGTAACTTTCTACTGCAACTGATCAATTTCTTCTGGTAAATTGGAAGGGCTTTTTTCCTTCATCAGTTACTTGTGTTGATGTACTACCGTCAATTGGGGTAATAAGGAACACAAGAGGCAATAAGGAACAATTTTTTTAGTTTGTGTTCGGAGGAGTTTGTGTTAAATTTTCAACTTGGAAATATGTGAACATTGAAGGGTTTTATAATAGGTTTGAGATTCATATACTTCCAAGTTGAAAATTCAATACGAACTTCTCCGAACATAAAGTAAAAGAGTTGTTCCTTATTGCCCCTAGTGTTCCTTATTACCTCAATTGACGGTACTTCTTCTATAACTTAACAACAGTCTCAACGAAAATTTAAAATACTGGTACCTGGCATTTAAATGCAAATGAAAAACGTACATGGCATTGCCTTGATAATATTGATTCGTTTTATTTCTCACTAAATAATTACTTCTCAGACCAATTCCGTTACAGCATGAATAAAGAAATTATTGAAGGGTGCAAAACTTTTGGCGCTAATTGTATTGAAATCTTTCTGCTGTTGACACTTAATAGATTTAAAATAAAGTAATTTAATCTTGAAAGTGATTTCAAGAAAAGAATAACAGCTTCCTCACAAAACGATTAGAAGTTTAGTGATACAATAAAGATTTCCGATAATGGCCAAGAACTACGAACATACACGTTGATTCTATCAAATAAAAAGAGGAAAATTTTCAAATAATACTGAAAGTTTTACTCTAATGATCTACATTCATGTTGTTTTCTTTAAAGTATGCAGCCTTTGATGCTAGGTATTTGTTTCAGAGAACAATCCAATCCAAGAAATATGTACTTCTTTGCAATAAGGCTTTTAACATACGTACTGCATTTTGTTTTATGGCAAGAATTGATTCAAAACGTCTTTTAGAAAGTGGTAATTTGAGTTTGGAAAATAGAAAAAAGTTAGCAAATCTTCGACTAGGGTATTTGTCCGAGGGTCTTGTTAGGTTTTTGAAAAATATTCCGGTTCGATTGTCTACGTGTAAGACAAACAATTGTAATGGTGCAAAATCAACGAATTCTTCCCTTCAATTTCTCTTAACTGCTTTATTGTGCCCAAATTTTTCGGTGATTCAACATTTTTTTTTGTTTTCGTTAGGAAAATACATCAAAAACCTATCGCAATAATGTCGGTCTTTAACCATTATCCAGTCAGTTTTGAACATTTTGTATCAGCAGTACGATAACATTTTCAAAGTTTTTCGTTACAAAGTTTCATCCAATTTAAAAATTGTAATGTACTCAATCACACCGATAATTTAATATATTGATATTTACTGAATTTTATTTTATAAACTTTTCTATCTGTTTGAGGATTTACATGATATATCCAAGGAGGTTCATGTCGGGAACCATCGTAGTCCAGTTTATACGATCCATTCTCTCTTAAAGTAGCCATGCAGAGCTCTAGAGAAGCAAAATTGGACATTCGTTTTCGTCCATTTTGTCTATAAAATAAAATGATTATCAATAGCCTTGATGTGAAGCCAGCAAATTACAAATATCGTTGTCAATGTTTTACTAAAAAATATAGAATTTGAATCGTCTAAGAGTGTCAAGCTACATAAAGAAAATCCGAAACCCCAACTTATTATACAGCCCTCGTATGACTCAAAAAATGCAATTATGATTGAATAGAAATTGAAATATCAAAGTATATCAGTGCATTGCAAATACTTTGGCTCAAATAAACTGTAACTGTGACTTCCTCCAGTGGGTAACATTTGAAACCGAAATGGCTTCAATTACAATTAATTCAACTAAATATCGCTTTGAACTATGCAAATGTCACAGGCTATCTGTAACTTTGACATGCCAAGATAGTCAATGGGTCCTTTTTAGTAAATCGATTTGGCCACGTCAGAATTAATTGTGCTAAAATCGGTTGTAACGCTTCGCCTATAGAACTTCTCGATGATTTACGAAAGTTCCAGTTGCATTCCAGAATCGTATTATTTGGAAAAATAATCACTTTCAATTAATTGAAATTGATAATAGGTCATTGATCAGTTTAAAACAAATTCTATTCGAATTGAAAGAAAAAAAATGAAAATCAATGTTAAACAGAGTTTCTACAGACATTTTATCGTGATCGCTTCAAACGATTTCGGTAATTTACTTGGCAAGTTTCGCTCCAACCAGAAACTAAGAACTTTTTCCCAAAAACGACGATACTGTTTTGCAAACAACCGTTGAACGCGCATCTCCGCTTTGCGATCGGTAAGAAAGATTAAATTTTCTTGAGTTGGTGTATATAATTGGTAGGACCCCCGAGGAGCTGCATAAATTCCAATTCGGTCCTTTAAATCAATATGCCCGATAGGCGAAACTTCTTGTCCGTGTCAGATGCTTGATATTGACGCTTCGATAATTTAGTTTCAGTTTTGCCAACTGAATTTCAATAGATCTGTGGAACTTCGGGCTAAAAACAATGCATAGGTTTCTTTTTGTTTGGGAAGAGGAAAATTAATTTATGGAAAAGTTGTAATGCATATTATGTTGAAAATGCAAATATGTGGGTACCTGCATATTTGCATTTCGAGTGTTGCCTCTAGTATTATAATTAGTTATCAATACCTATACAGAATTTCTAGCTATTTTAGAGAAATGCAAGAAAAATTTGATTATAGAAGGCCGTCGAGGTAAATCCGGAATACATTATAATGACGCTCCGTTGCCACAATTATGCGCAAATCAACAAATAGTGTACTATATATTGAGGTTATATGTTCTAGTTGCGTCATAGAGTACAATTAGTGTAGTTAGTTCAATATAACAATGAGCCGAGAACAGGAGCATAGAGCAGCCATATTAGAGTCACTCCGTGCCGGGAAAACCTCAAATGAGTTAATTAAATAATTTGGTTATAAAAAGGCACAAGTTTACAAAATTTTCAAGACGAGGTTAACTCAAAGCGAACAAGCAACGATCGAACGAGCAACCACGGCAAATGATCTAACCGGAAAAGAATTACCGAATTCATCGATCGATTGAAAGAAAAAATTGACGCGGATCCTGAATGTGCCATGCACAAAATAACGAAAGGTATAGGATTAGTTCATATATTTTGCTATTTTTCATTTAAAAATAATAATTTTTCCAAAAACATCCAAGCTTTTTGGTTTGATATTGAATTTTTCGGATTTAATTCGACGGCCCTCTAATTTATAAAATTCATATCGACCCGTAATATAAAACCTTTTTTCAGGAATTAAGAACGCTGGAATGTCGAGGTTGCGGCCTACGCCGCATAAACACACAGATTTATCACCTGTTGCCTTACCTAACTCATCTAGACCTAGGACATAACGCAATCCAGTTTTTGTATTATGACGAATTCCAGGATTTACACCGTTTGCACAGCCTGAAGCTGGACGGGAATTTATTTCCGGTTATTCTAGAAAATACGTTCGTGCATCAGCAGCAATTGAAATTTCTATGTCTGGCCCGGAATCGTATCGCGAAAATTCCAGACACGGCCCTGAAAAATCTCACCAGTCTAGTGGAACTGGATATTGGATACAATAAGTTGTATAAAGTGGAAAGTGTTGCGTTTTCCTATGTTGCAAAAAATTTGCAAAAACTCACTTTGAGCGGTAATAATTTAAAAATGGATGGAGTAAAATCAATTTTGAACACTCTGTATAATGTGCGGGAATTGAATGTAGCACATATGAAATTTGACAAAGTGAGTGCGGATTTTTTCCCCGACAGAATTCAAATTTTGAACCTTTCCTTTAACAATTTCAGTGAGATTTATCCCGAAATATTTCCGAAAAATTTACAAATCTTAGATATCACAAACAATCGAATCAGTGGTTTGAACGCCAGTACGGTGGAATATTTTCAAACATTAAAATCAGTGAATTTAGACGGCAATCCATGGACATGCGATCTGTGTCATATCAGTGACGTGTTTTCTCGCGTCAACAAATCGCGACTATTCGTGAATGCAACCTGTGCCTTTCCAAGTGTTCTCAAACATAAACCTTTAGTGAAATTATCCCTTGAAGACATTCCCGCGTGTGGACACAGCGCCTACACTGAAGAAGACTTGGAAGAGACCAGTAGACGTGGTCTCTTCATCGGATTAGTTTGCATTTTAACATTTGCTGTGTCTTCGATCGTTTTTGTAGTGTGCTCGTGTGTACAACGTCACAAACGCAATGCGGCGCAGAGAGATAAACGCACGAGGGCGGAACGGCAGGAGAATTCTCTGGATACGACAACGTCGCTTAAGAGCCAGATAAGTTTTCAATTTCCATTGGATTTGACTGAGAAAAAGTTAACGGTATCGACGATCGATGAGATAAAAAGAGACGAGCGTCAGGGAATGTCAAACGGTTCGATTGTGACTGGACTATAAAATATCGAAAATAATTTTTTTCTCAAACATATCTTTAAGTGAATATAGGTGATTTCTTTATCATAAATAATGCGGTGTTTCCGAAATGTATGTGCAACATAAATTTATTACCTACACTAATAATAAAGATTGTTATAATTTTTCCTTTCGAATATTTCATTTCAAACGGCACTAATTACGAAATTTATATGTTTATGTATTGTGGCTTTAAAGAAATACCGCCCAAACGCATTAAGGATATTTATAATATTTATTTAATGGTGATTATAGCACTCAAAATCATACGAACACGAATAAAGGAAGTAATAAATTTCTCTCAGCCTATTACTTGAAAAAAATGGCTGAATAGATCTTTTTCTCCAATGTGTATTTTACATTTAAAACAATTAATACTTCAATGTGGTTTCAAAACAATAGATTTGATTCTAGGATTTCAACCTTTGTTGTCAATAAGGTTTCACCACATATTTCTTGTCATACGTATATTCCTTCTTGATTGACAACGGTTGCTCTGAGGATTTCTATCATCTTGTGATGTCTAAAGCAGTCAAAGGCTTTCTTGTAAAACACAAAACAAGAATAAACCTTTACGAAATATATCTATGCATCTTTGGTTGAGCAACTACATGTTGAGTAATTGATGTTCGCATTTCCCACAAATTGGTGTGTGTAGGTACATTTTTTTAAGAATTGAGAAAATAGATCATTTGATAGTTGCTGCGTTGGGACGCTTGGAAAGTGCTTAGAAAAAGCTATGAAAGTCGACTTAAACTGATTACTGGAAAAATTTCCAATTTTAAGTATGACATAAAAAAACTAACTTCGTAATTAAGTTGACTCCTCTTTCTGTCTAATTTGACTGGTGATTTTATCATTTCCACAAAAAAATTGTCTCTACCTGACGCTTTCTCATTTTTTTGAATTCATATCGCATAAATGGTATGGATTTTACTAATATTCGGACCAATCTCGTTCACGCCGTTTTCTCCTTGACGGAAAAAATTGAGATCTATCATCATTAAAAAGTTCTTCCCCGTATTTTTGCCATCCTTGTTAGTTAGTTTCAACTTCTAGAACAACATCGTTATATGTACGTTTAATTTGGAACTGTGTTAAACAATTCGAACAGTAACAAGAGTAAAATGGACATCCAAAACCCCTGTTAAAGGCAAAAGAATAGGTAAGTTATTTATCACTATTTTGCTATTTATCACCGTTGTTTCGTGACTAGCAAGCGTGTCGCCACATCTTGTGTCACTATGAAGCTTCTTGTAGAAAAGTGTGACATTATGTATTTTCTAATAACGCCGCTCCTAATCTGTGGTCGCATTATGCTATTTTCCCAGCTATTGTTTGCTGCCAGCAGTAACAGCAACAAGCGGATGAGTTGACACATTTTTTTGAAAGTGTAATATCAGCTCTGGTATAACATTGGCTAGTAGTTAAAGGACCGTGATTTTTTAGTTCAATGCGGTGGTATACTGATGTGGGGCATGTCTACTACGACTACCCAGAAAAACCACGTATTACGAGATATACATGGTTATATTCCGGTATTTGATGATGAATTTGCCATTTAATTTACGAGGATTTGAGTTTTGTGGGTGTAGGTTATTATGCAAATTTAATAGGAATATTTTTGTATGGTTTGCTTTTGATTTAAATTAGATTATGATTAGGTTATTTAATTATGATAGTTGGATTTAAGAAATCAATTGCTAGAATTTCAACTTTGGAAAATAGCCGACGTTTCGTTATTTTATTATAACATCTTTAGGGCACTAAAACAAGATACATTGACAATCTTATTTTAGTGTCCTAAAGATGTTATAATAAAATAACGAAACGTCGGCTATTTTCCAAATTTGAAATTCTAGCAATTGATTTCTTAAATCCAACTATCATAATTAAATAACCTAATCATAATTTAATGGGAGTATACTTTAAAATTATGTCGATGTATACAGGATATCCCAAAAAAAAAACAATTTTTTTTCAAATGGCAGTCACATGTTTTTAGCGGAAATCAAGCGTGATATTTAAATTTTTCTTCTAACATTGGTCTAACATTGTCAAATCATTAATTTTTCGTAAAAGTTAGTAAGTTTTCAAACCCTTTTTGGCGGCTTATATTTTTGATCTTCAAAATTTAACTAGTATAATATACTAGTAAAAAAAAATATACATATAAGTATACATATTATGTATACTTATTTGTAACTACTTCCTAATGTATTATCCAGATAATCCATTTTTACGCAGGATACTCATTCTTTTTGATCCAAACAATATTTCAACGTGTTTTTCGTAAATTTTTCGACTAAAACGTCCTGTATTTCATGTCATCGATTATCGGGCCAACATTGATTTGACACTCACAATCTTAACTTTATTTGCAGTTTTTTTTTTAATATTCTTTCCTTTTACAAATTAATTTGATATTTTGAATTGATAAAAATTATTATGATAAACAGAATATATTACTTTTATAAGAGTAAAAGTAGAATGTTTGACTAAATATATTTCATTGCTTTAACCATATTGGTCTTATTTACATAAAAATTTTAATGAACTGTAGATATGTATATTAGGGGGGCTCAAAAAACCACTATTTTTTGTTTTTGCTCGCGCATAAAAATATTTGACAGCTTTTAAGAGCCCTGATCAAAAAATCAACTCGATTAAATAATATTTAGAGGTCGCTCAAGACTTAAAAATTTGAAAAATGACTAATTATCGATTTTTTTGTTTTTAGAATTTTTTTCTTTTAACGATATTACTTTTTTACGATCGCAAATAGAAATGCTCCGAAAATTTCAGGTCGATATTAATATTTTTAGAGGTCGTTCAAGAGCTCTTTAATTTTCTAAGTGATGTAATTTACATGTTTTTGTTTTTTATTCTTTTATGTCAATATTTGTGTTTTTACGACCACCAAAAATACTAACATGGACGTCAAATTTTCAGAGCATTTCTATTTGCGGCCGTAAAAAAGTAATAACGTTAAAAGAAAAAAAATAATAAAACAAAAAAATCGATAATTAGTCATTTTACAAATTTTTAAAGCCTTGAGCGACCTCTAAACCTTTTTTGATACAGTTGATTTTTGGTCAGGGCTCTTAAAAAAACTGTTAAATTAATCCTTAGATATCCAAATGGAGTTCCTCAGAGACCTCACTGGCACATATTTCCTGATAAATTCCTTACCAATGCAAACTAGCAAGAGCTCTTTCAGCTATATGTCAAAAAGTGTGTGTTCCATCTTGTCTGATTGTGAGTAAAGGGCAACAATTCGTAAGGATCGTTAGATTATTAGATTTAGATAAATGACGTTTCCTAAAGAACTCTCTTGGGTATTTCCGAAAAGGCATTTTTTATATCTTAAAAAGTTGTTAACTGTTCGCAGTTTTTGCTATAAAATGGACCGTTGTGGGAGAAATATACTAAATTAACTCACTATTTTATGTGCAAGTTGTATTACGAAGAATTACTCTACTTTTTTATAGGTTTTTTAAGCTTGTTTGATGTTTTCTAACCATAAATATTTATTTTTAAAGATCATTAAGACACTTCTACCATCAATATTTAGTTTTATTGAATTTTTATGTCGTTCATTTGTATGGCCATGGCGCTTGGGCGTTAATAGCATTTTTGTCTTCTGGGATATCTAAGAGTTAACATATTTTCATGCGAGAGCGAAAAAACATAAATAGTCTTTTTTTTTTGAGACACCCTAATGTATACACATATATAGACATTAAAAATTTATAAAGAACTGGGGGTCCGATAAATATAACGAACTTTGTCAGTTTTGGAGATTTTTTTTTAATTTTTATAGAATATACTGCCTTATCAATTTTAGAAACTATCAAGGTAAGGACAAATTGAATATTCATAAATAATTTTCCTGAAAAAATTATTTCCCAAACTGCGGTTTCACACAAATTTTATGCATTTTCCTCAATACTAAAGTGTCTTACGGGACCGTGAAAAAAAAAGCGAAAAAAGAGTTTAAAAAAATCCGAAGAATTCCCAAAAATACACTAAAAATACGTTAGTTACCCCACCCAGCATACCTTGCCACTTCACGATCCCATAAGATGCTTTAGTATTGAGGAAAATTATTGTAATTAGTGTAAAAACGGAATTTGAGACATAATTATTCCAAGAAAATTTTTTGAAAAGATTTAATTTTTCTTCACTTTGATAGTTTCTAAATTTAATAAGAAACTCCTGTCCTGTATTAGAATTTCCAAAAAATATTGAAAACTAAAAGAGTCTGTTATATTGCCTAAATCCAAAAACTGGTATCAGACCATATAAGTTATAACTTTTGTAGTACAAAAGGATAATTTGCATGGCTTTGGTTATTAACAATTCATTCATTTTCTAAAGTTCGATTGTCGTAATATAATGTTTAACTTACAATTAGTTATACATATTTTTATTGTTTCTAATCGAATTTATCGTTATACTATACACAAACCGAAGAATGGATTATTTTAAACAAAAATTGATAAGGAAGATTTATGAAATTGGCGAATGTTTCGGAAATTGCTTATTAGCATCGTGAGTTTATCCGCAAAAATATCCTGATAGATAACATCCGAACGAGAGAATGTTACAAAAATTAAATAATCGCCTTGATCGTGTGCTGATATGAAAAAAAAATAGATAGAAAACAATTTCAAATGAGGAAATTCACTTAGCCGTAACTGTGGGCATAACGGAAAACCCTCTGTTCTGTGGGAAATAAAATAATTAATTCCATCAATATCATGTGTAGTTACATCACCAATTAATCGATATAAATTTAACAAAGGCATAGTTTTTTAGTGTACACAAATGTAAAGCGAGGAAAACGATAACTTTTCCTAATTTGTTTTATTCATCGATGAGTACACATTAAATAGAAACAATACCGTTAATAGACGTAACTTCCATTATTATGATATCCAAAACCCCGATATGTTGCATGTAAAGTGTTTCTAGTATAATTGGACTATTAATATAATTAATATAATTAGAATACTAATATAATTAATGTAATTGGACTATTGTGATTAAGTACGATTAATCATACTCTGGAAATTTGAATATTTCAAATAGAAATTAAAAATAGAAATAATATGATTGAAAACAATTTGGGTTAAATATAGGGCGATTCAAAACTTGAAAGACAAATTTCAGTAGATAAACACTCGTGATAAACGAAGACAAAAGTTCCTTTGATGTTTTTCCAGATTTTTCAAAAAAGAAGTCTTAACTGGTTCACACGGTTCCAAATAAATTTCCAAAAATTGATAAGGCAAATTTAATAGAGAATCAAATAGTTGTGGATCACACAAATTTTTAGGAAAAAATGATGAACCTTTATCGAGCAAATCACAAGAAACTAGTCAAAAGTAACAAATTTTGAAAGGCCGCATATTTGATAGAACGAAAAATCTAGAACAATATCAAAGGAACTTTTATCTTTTATTGGAATATGTCGGTTCAATTTTGAATCATCCTATATATTCTTTTATTTTTATAAAAAAAACGTAATAATTTTTAACAATCCTTTTTATGCCTACCTTAAGTAGGAAAAAAGTGCAAATTGATTAAAAAAAAGATTTAAAAAAACTGCATAAATAAATTCATTATTAACCCTTTTGCTGCTATTGACGGCTATTGACGTCCTCAAAGCTCCACGCCATGATTGCTAAAGACGTCTTTTGTTTTTTCATTTTCTAGTATATTTATTTTAATTATTTCTTTTATTTCTTAATTACGCTTTTTTGAAGTAGGTTTTATTCGTTATTTTAATGTATTTTATTTTCGTGCAAAGAATATAAAAAAGTAACCACAACCAGGTCTGAAAGTGCTCGGAGAAATAGTAGCAGCGAAAGGGTTAAAGGTATCAGACGAAAGCTGAATGAATATCTAATTACTCAATATATTCAAGTGTCCTATTTGAAAAATTTGCGAAATATACATTGAAATCGGAGTTTGAATTAAAGAAAGTGAGTGTATTTTATAAAAATTAATTATTTGACAATAATACTATTAAAAAATTAAATTAAATTAATTATATATTTTGGCTTATTTGACTAAAATGGGTATAATGCCATTTTAGATATGCTATTTAAAGATAGTTAGCACTTTTAGAATCCACAAATTTTCACTTTGCAAAAAAAAAGAAAAAAATGGATGAACGTAAACTTTTTTGCCGGAATGTACGTTATAAAGTAGTTAAAGGTAAATATTGAATTAAATTTTGAAGACAAAAGAATAAACCATGGAAAAGATGCTGCGATTTTAAAAAAGTGCCAATTTTTACGAAAAATTGTACGAAGTAACTTGGCAAAGTTACAATCTATTTCAGAAAATCTTTTACTGCTAGAGGCTGTAGTCTAAGAAATAATAGATATTTCACGTCTGTGCCGTCGGCTTGACCCTGGTGAGATTACCCTCTTGTTTTATCCTTATTTCTGTCACTCTTAGCTCATTTTATTTTATTTGTTGCCGTTAGGGTGCGCGCGGATTGACAACTATGACAGCTGTCTTCAAAATTGGCAGTACGCTCTGTTTTTCCTTACAATTCACGTTGCTCCAAATTTAAGCTATTTTCCAAGGGCTTTTGAGCTCTTAATATTATTATAGTAGTGTGCATTTACAACGACGTGGTCGTTCGAGTCTTTTATTAAGCAAATTCAACGTAAGTAACTTAAAAATTATATTAGCAGGATGGTTAGCTCCGCTATGGACAATTCTCGTTGGAGACATTTTCGGCTTGCTGTATGAGCAGCCTTAACACCTGGAAAATCTCGTACAAACCTTTTTCCTTTTGATAGCTTGCTCCTCTCTGGACATCTATCGAAGGTGTAGTCCAAATTTTAACTTGGCAACCGCTACTTTTAGCTTTGCAAACGATTTTAACACTTTTCCTTCATTATTAGATGCCCCGCTCTAA
This sequence comes from Hypothenemus hampei, assembly GCA_013372445.1. Taxonomy (NCBI): domain Eukaryota; kingdom Metazoa; phylum Arthropoda; class Insecta; order Coleoptera; family Curculionidae; genus Hypothenemus; species Hypothenemus hampei. Next base: position 105,000 of record JABRWK010000159.1, on the reverse strand, counting down.
TGATAAGGAGAATTCCGAAGGTGAGGTTGTGGCTACAAGTCCTCCCAATGAACCCAGTGTAGATCGTCGTATTGAGAGCTTGGAAGTATGTACAGGTCAAATAATGGAATTGCTGGTGGATCTTCGAAATCGATTTGATCAACAACCAGGGACCTCTGATATTCATTTAGAAGACAACTGTGACCCACAAGAATCGGAGGGTTCGACAGTTCGTTCCCCTGGTCGTCAGACTGAAGATGATTCTGTTTCCTGGGAAGCCCCAAGCTTTCAGGTTCCTTCTAACGTTTTTCTAGAATTTGACTTTGCCCCAAGGACAAAGGAAAAAGAACCGACTGTTCCTGAACCCTCAGAGCAGATTGCCAAACAGGGCATTGAGTGCATGCGTTTTGGAAAAACATCCTATAACAAGATACGTTATGTGGATGCTCAGAAAAAGTTGCAGGCCGCTCCGGTCTTTGCGGCCTTACAGGTTAATCGACAACTTAGTAACCTAAAACCTCCGAGTTTCGCTAATGATCAATTAGAAAGAATGGATTCTATTTTGGGTACCATACTACACGCTCTTCTGCTCCAACGGCAATTTGTTTCAGAAGTATTTCGAAACTCCGGAATCTCTACTGATAATACTTTACAAGAAACTCTCTTAGGAAAAGATTCTCCATTTAAAACACTTTGTGATGATTTATTACAGTTTGTCTGTGGTAGGCGCTCGGAAGTAATTGAACAGAGGCGCAAATTCTTTTCCCTCCGTAGTGATTATGCCAATGCTCTTTTAGTAACAGTCCCGCCGTCTTCTACTCACCTCTTCGATGAGAAATCTCTAGATGTGCTGTTCTCACAAAATAATCAGCTTTTTCGTGAACTCGTGCCCTCCGAGCCAAAAGGTTACCAACGCCCTGGCTTTAATAAAGGGATTAAAACGGTGCAGACCGACAACCTTTCTAGATTCCGAAATAGAGAGACCCGCAAAATGCTTTCGTCGAATAGTAACTTTAGATCGGAACCAACAAAGGCAAGGACTTCAAGGTCCTCTAAGGACAAGAGCAGGGGGCAATCGCGACCTTACCCATCAAAACGACCTGGTGGATTTAACAAGTGACAATTACCAATCCAGTTTTCGAGCAGGGCGCCTATTTTTCTTTGTGAAGGAATGGGAAAAACTAGGAGCCCCGAAAGCTATTCTAAGTACTTTAAAGGGATACTCAATTCCTTTCGTGTCTATGCCACCACTTCTTTACATAGATCCTCAAACCATCTCCTCATTCGAAACGCCTGGAATGGAAGAAGAAATTCAATCAATGTTACGGTTAGGAATACTGGAGACTTGCCCTTCAGAAAAAGTTTTCCTATCCAAGATGTTTTGTGTTCCAAAGACCGACGGCTCAAAAAGACCAATTTTCGATCTAAGGGGGTTGAACAAATTTTTGAACCCAAAGAAATTCCATCTTCTGAATCACTGGAAAATACCCTCCTTTTTACAGAAAGGAGATTATATGATAAAGCTGGATCTGGCTCATGCATATTTCCATATACCAATAAAAAGCCAACATCGCAAGTTCCTGTGCATGTCGCACAGGAACACCATTCTGCAGATGTCTTGTCTCCCTTTCGGGCTTTCGACAGCTCCTCTTACATTCGCCCGTATTTCAAATTGGTTGGCAGGATACCTAAGAGGTCTGGGAATGAGGATAGTAGTTTACCTGGACGATTTCCTCTTAGTTCATCAGAACGAAGAACTTCTTGTCCAGCAAGCTCTCAAGACCGTACAACTTTTAAAAACCTTGGGCTGGATAATCAATACGGAAAAATCGGTTACAAAACCAGCTCGTTCAATAGAGTACCTAGGTCTTGTTTGGAATGTCTTGGAAGACACGATTGCTCTACCCGAAGGAAAGAAGAATTCCCTTCAGAAAGACATCTTGATAATATTAACATCAAAAAAATGGTCATGGACCATGGCGAAGCGATTACTGGGAAAGATGAATTTTGCAAATTTCGTAATTCCTTTGGGAAGGTTACACACCCGTCACATTCAGCGTGCCAGTATGCTACTATCTCACAAATTTCCCAGAAGATTGTTTCCTCTTCCAAGGACAGTTATTCAGCATCTGAATTGGTGGTTAAAAAACCTAAACGCCAGAACTCACTTATTTGTACGAGACCCAGATTATTTCCTGACAACCGACGCATCGGAGACTGGCTGGGGCGCCCACATAGGCACCAAATCATTAAAAGGAGATTGGTCACTCTCTCAAAGGACTTGGCATATAAATTTGAAAGAACTTTACGTAATATATATTGTAGTCCAACGTTATGCAGACCTTTTTCGGGAAAAGACAATTTTAGTACAGTCAGACAATCGCACCATAGTAGCCTATATCAGGAATCAGGGCGGGACAAGATCTCTGAATCTGTTGAAGCTGGTCTCGTGCCTGTTGAAGTTCGCCTCTCGCAAAAAGATCTATTTAATAGCACATTACCTTCCGGGGGTATACAACAATTTAGCGGACAGTTTGTCTCGCAACAAACCTCTTCCGGATTGGCATCTCAGTCCAAAGGTAACGACGTTGATTTTCTCGAAATGGGGAACACCCGAAATCGATTTGTTTGCGACGTATCAATCTCGGGTGGTGCCCCGATATGTGTCAAGAAGCGCCTGGGATCCTCAGGCAATCTTCGTAGACGCTTTCAGTCGCCCTTGGAAATACCAACTGGCTTGGGTGTTTCCTCCCCCAGCTTTGATTCCTCGAGTATTAAATCACCTGAACAAGTCGGAGGGAATTTTTATCCTGGTGGTGCCGAGATGGGACAAGGTCTTTTGGAGAGCCGATGTCAAGATGAGAGCTCTGGATCCCCCGTTCCAGATCCGCAATCTCCAGCATCACCTACGAGATATGGCTCTGGACAGGGTTCTCCCCAATGCCAAATCCCTTCGTTTGGAGGCCTGGCGCATACGGGGTGGTCGCAGTTAGTAGATGGCTGGGATGATCTGGACAGGACATTACTAGAGTCTTCCTGGCGTAAATCAACATTAAGGTCCTATGCTGCTCCATGGAAAGCATGGGTGGAATGGTGTTTAAAGCACAAGCTAGATGCCCGAAATCCTACTGGAGACGTTGTAGCTAGATATCTGGGATACCTCTGCCACACAAGACGTCTTGCCCCAAATACAATTAAATTGCACAAATCTGTCATCGTTACCTTAGCAAACCCTTCAAAATCTGAAGAGCTATCAAATAATTTCTTAATCAAACACATGATTAAAGCTATTGACATTCAGAGGCCAATTTCTATTAAAACTACAGTTTGGGATATTAACAAACTGATTTTATGGATGAAAACAACTCCCATTAAAGAAGATAGTATTTTTCATGTGTCCCGTCATGTAGCATTAATATTGCTATTGGCTTCAGGACGGCGAGTACATGATCTAACACTATTAGACATTGACCCAGACTCAATGGTCATCGACGATGATTCCGTTGTGTTTTGGCCTAGATTTGGTTCCAAAACAGATTGTTCCACTCATAGACAATCCGGGTGGAAAGTGCTTAAGATGTCAGACTCCCATTTAGACCCGGTAGCGTGGATCCAAAAACTGATTTCTGTATCTGAACAACGCCGAAGCTACAGGACTTCAATTAAGAGCCTTTTCATTTCTACTCGTGGAAAGATTTTGCCTGCTTCCCGAACGGTCATTGCCGGTTGGATTAGAACTGCGTTTAAGACTGCTGAAATTTTTGCATCTCCTGGGAGTATACGTTCTGCAGTAGCATCCTCTCGACGTCTGAATAAGGTTCCCCTGGATACCATTATGAGGAGTGGTAATTGGAAGTCCAGCAGAAATGTTTTCACACATTATTTTAAAGATGTTGAACTTGAGAATTCGGCAACTCATTTAGCCAAAGTAACTCAAGATATTTTTGTTCCTATTAATTAGTTATATTCTCGTTGTTCCTTCTATGTTTAGATATGTTTTGTTTGCGTTATCATTTATTGAAATGGTTAATCGACCTGTTAGTTTTGATTTCGGACTTTAATAAAACCTATTTGGCCATATAGTTTTGTAATTCTTTCACAGTACGCTTTATAGTTAAGGATGCGCGTCGTCAGACACCAAACAAATCTCACCAGGGTCAAGCCGACGGCACAGACGTGAAATAGTAGCGTTTTTCCCCCGAAGGGTAAAAAACGTATATTTCAGGTCTTGCCTAGGCTTGACCCACTTAAGCCTGACGACGGCTTAGAGGTGAGGTACTGCCAATTTTGAAGACAGCTGTCATAGTTGTCAATCCGCGCGCACCCTAACGGCAACAAATAAAATAAAATGAGCTAAGAGTGACAGAAATAAGGATAAAACAAGAGGGTAATCTCACCAGGGTCAAGCCTAGGCAAGACCCGAAATATACGTTTTTTACCCTTCGGGGGAAAAACGCTACTATATAGTGTTCCGTAAGTAGCGGCACTTTTGAAATGCGAGGTATTTTTTTGTGTGAAGATTGGCAGCATTGTTGTTATTATTTTAGTTATCTACTATTACTCCGATTGATAGAACAGTTGTTGTTTTTCTTGTTTTTTTTTTTCAATCAGTTATACTAGAAAGGTCGCCCAAGGCGTACCTATCGTAAAGGCGCATTATTTGAGTTGAAAGTGTTATGCTGAAACAGTGTGTACACTTCGTGTATCTTTGGCCGTAGACTCTAAATGAGTCGACAGTACAAGTACAACATTTTGTTTCCGTGCGCTGGGTAAAAGGTTGTCCAGGACTTTTTACCGATGTAAGCATACCCGTTTTTTTAAATTTTTCCACGAGACATCTCTCGAGAACTCTCTCGATTCAAATAATGTGTCTTTACAATAGTTACGCGTTGAGCAGCCGTAAACATTTCTAGTTTAATTGATTGAGAAAAAACAAGAAAAACAACAACTGTTCTATTAATCGGAGTGATAGTAGACAACTAAAATGATAACAACGATGATGTCAATCTTGACACAAAAAAATAGTCGCGCATTTCAAAACCGGCTTTACTTACCCTCTTATTTGAAAAAAATAGTAACAGTCTATCAATACGATTTATTGGGATACTTTGTACCTACAGCAATGACTTTAAAATGAATTTCCATTAACCTAATTTACATTCGTTCCGCTTAAATATGCATAAATTAAATCGAAATATAAAATGGACACCATGTAGGTATATGCTTTGTGAGTAAGAGAGCTTTACGAAAAGCTTCAGAAAAGAAAAAAAAGTGCATTTCGAATAGTACTGAAGGACTTGAAAAATCAAACTGCAAGCTTTCACAAAGCTTTTGAGAGAGGTTGTAGAATTTAAGACTGCGAGTAAAATTAAACTTGTTATTCTAGAATATATAGAAATTTGACTAACGTTTGGATATTTTTCAATTATAAATGTGCAGTGTGCCGATTAAAGTCCATACAGATGGATCAAAGGAAAAGAAATATAATTCCAATCAAGATCATCGATGAACTTTGTAGTCAGAATTTAAATCACAAACTGTTACATGAAATTCAAATAGGATGACATCAGTTAGATTCTTAACAACGCTTTTATTTAAAATCTAAACTAATTAAGTTCAAAATGTTTACAGTATCGAGTGGAACGAGGGTAATTTTCGATGCGAGCATGCTTTCTGAGTGAAGTTCAATATTTGCAACGTAAAATCAACAATAACAACAACCACTCGAAAGTGATGAATTAATTCGATGCTAAATACGTTCGATTTATTGAATTTATCAATGGCTCTCAGGGAACCAAATTGTTTGAACACTAAAGAAGATGTTGTTTTTTTGTACAGGATACAAAACTGATTTGAAAATTTAGTAAGAAATACTGAATTGTAAAATTTAAAACTGAACTCGTGATCCTGAACCTTGAGTTTTGAAAGAGATCTCCGATTTATACCTTTCAGTGGCAAATTGCAAACGTCAAAAGACCATTTCCAACAAAATTTCATTAATTCGTCCCCAAAGACGCCTTAAATTTTGACGCACACAACAGACACATTTCCTCTTGTTTGAAAACAAAACGTCATTTAAAATTTACGAGGGCCCTAATGGTCGCTTTAACAGGACCATGGCCTGCCCACCTTTAAACCGAAATTATTATTGTTATTGTGCCGTCTCAGGCGTAAAAAGGCATTTTCAACAAATCCAACCATTTGGAAATATGCATGACCGACTGAACGCCATAATAATAGTAATAATAATGCCCCCTCGTCGAATGTTTTTATTCGTCTGGAAATTTATTTGGATATCTCGTTCAAGACAAACACACATATTCAGTTTGGAATACCATGTTGCCACACTTTATTTTATTCAACTAAATTCATACCAATTTGTATTGAAAATTTGGTTTTCTGATTTGTCAATAATTTTCTGAATATACTATATAAAGTCTAATGTTTTGGTTTGAAGTTTCTAGAGGAAATACCATCTTTTAGGAATGGATTAAATAAATTGTTAAAATGAAATATGGAAAAAATATATAGCATCTCTGTCCATAGTCTAAATTTTACAATATTTCGGATTGCGTGCCAACTATGAAGACTTTGTTAATGAAATAAGCAAAAATATGATTTGGCAACCTAGAAGCAAATTGACAAATTCCTAAAATTTATTGACAACATTGCCCGTTCTTCCAGTTGTTGTCCTAGACCAAGTGACGCCGCCATTAACACAAAAATGCCCTGTTGCCAAATGGTAAAACCATTCTTGAAATTTAAAGAGAAAACGAAAGTGAAATTTAATTAATATAGTTAGGTACGTACGCACGATTGCATGTGCATTACATAATTGAAAATTTACTGAGTGTAAACTCGACTATTTCGCTCATTTGAATCTGGAAATGGTTAATTAACAAACGAAATTAATTTCGTTAATACATCAGACATACATCAGAGACAGGAAATTTCATTAATTTATAATATTGCCTATATAAGATTTATTTAAATTTTATAATATATTGGTCTGCTCACGAAATCCATAGGCGTTTCATGAACCGTTGGCATATGGTGTATAAACAATCGCTGAACTAAACGATATACCTAACTTGATTTGTTAAGCCACCTGTACACGAGGCAACTAATTTGCAACTAAAGTTTCAAACTAATTTCCAAGACAGTTACACACACGACTAATTTGCAATCAAGAAGAAATCTCTGTCCGCACCCGAGAGTAACTGATTTTGGATCGGTCGGTATTTATTGTTCGTACAGTGTATAGATGTAAAGCTTGTTTTTGGAAGTATATCAAGTTCTATGTAGTTCAAATAAACGTCATATTTGAATAGTTGTAATTGCTTATTACTAACAGTATAGATTACGAACATTATTACCAAGGAGGTATTGGTTATATAGGGTGTTTCCTAATTATGTGCCAATATTTCACAGGATAGAAGTTAGACGAAAAGTTCATATAAACATAAAATTAAAAATGGTTCTTATTTGAGATACAGAGTGTTTAAGTTTAATTTTTTTAATTCGTTTCCTATATTTTTCAAAATAGAGGATTCAAATTTAACATTTTGACATTCGTGAATCGTTTCTAGTTTTACCCACCCAAATTTTGTTTTATTGCACCATTGACTTTGAATATATAGTATCATTTTTGAATTTATTTGTTCGTTTTAGAAAAAAAAATCCAAATAATAAATTTTTTTGCATATAAGAAGTTGTTTTCAAGTTGCTTTCGAAAATAACCATGAATGCACGCTTCAAGTTCAGGTGGGTAAAACTAGTAGTGACTTCAAAATTGGTAAAAACCTATAGATTATGCCACATTATTATAACGCTTGGGGGTAAAAATTGTTACTGGCGGACCACATGCCAAATTTGAATCTTCCTCTATGAAAAATGTAGTAAATAAATTAAAAAAAACGAATAAACAATACATTCTAACACCCGGTATCTCAAAAACGAACTATTTTTGAGCCGGTATACAGAAAAATACGAAATTTTCTCTGAATGAAACCATAAAATAACTGAAACACTGTAGAAATATTACAGCATTCCTCTTGTCATTTTTCTACTTTTCCAACACGCAATAAATTTTGAATTTAATTCTTGATCAGAAGACATTTCAAATGTACAACCATGCAACTAAAATTGTGCGATTGGGAAAAACGATTGCATCCAACCAGTTGGAAACCGATTTCAAATTGGTCACCTTTCGGGAGTCTCGCGGGAGGAGTTTCAAACACATACAAAAGCAAGGGCACCAGATAGCTGCACGCTTAACTAATTGAAACTCGAGGTGCCCCATGTGCAGAGGGGCTTAGTCACTCGGTTTATCAACGGATTCAACAAATATGTCTAAATCTTCGTTCGATATTTGGTGTAGAGAGACAAGATTGTGCGTATATTGTAAAATATCGCATCGAAGTATTTTTAAACTTTATATTTCGTTCAGACAGACTAAATCTAAGCTAAATCTGTACTGGTGTTATTTGAAAATAAATGTGTTGGTGTAACTTGATGGTTGAGACACTGTCAGATATTCAACTAATTATTAAACCATTCCCAAATTTTCTGTCGCTACACGGCCTATTGCTATTTATCGAATAGCTGTAAGATACTTTTTCAATATACGAGCTGAGTCACATACGAGTTAGACCAAAAAAAATCACAATATAATTTGAAAATCAATCGATACAGCCTTAATTCATTTAGGCATGGTTTTACAGAATGCTGGTTTCGAATCAATCTAAATTTCCAAAATTTTTGCTTTTTATTGGGGAATCATACAGATTAGTGTAGTGCTTTAGTACATGTCATTGTACTACATTGTAGAGTACAGTTACAAAGTCTCAAATGGGGATATTTTGGTCGTATGCCACGCTGTGTTATCTTTTTGAAATATAAATTCGCCTTCTCGCAGCTGAATATCAATAATAGAAGGTAGCAATACTTCTTATAAAATTGTTTTATAATTTTTAGCATTGAAACTACTATTAATAAAAAAAGGCATCAAAAAACATATGAGCACATGCAAATTCCATACCACAAGGATTGCAGGAATCTTCGCTTTTCTTTTAAGGCATTCTTTGTGAATTTCTTGCCATGACATTCGGATACTCCGACAATGCGAGTTGTCAACACATAGCAGAAATTTTGATTCATTACTCTATATTACTAAATTTTATTGACATTGAGTCCAGTTTCTATGTTCTTTGACTTACAAGATTTTTTTTTTGTTTTTAAGAGAGTAGTTTTTGCTTTTGCCTTAATTATTGCTTTTTTAGCCAAAACTTAATTCGGGAAACTGATATTCCATTTAATTCAGTTTTCTCAAACAACTATCTCTGAAAACTAATCTATCTACTGCATTTGATCATTTTGAGATTAGTTTTTTCAGCGATTTTTTTTGATAAGTATACATAGCCCATGGCATTTTATGATATTTGAGGAACGATCAGCTTTTTTAGTTAAACTGAATATATCCCCATTTTTTGTTCCAACAAACGTCAGAAATAATATTTCTAACATTTCCTTGAAGTATGCCAATATTTTCTGCAATTCTTTGAGCACCAACTCTATTTTAACAGGCAGCAATAATTAATTTTCATATATCATACGATAATAAATTCAATGGATCATTTTGCCAACCAAGCAAATTTTCAGCCACACTTTAAATACTGATATTTGTGATCAAAACTTGCTCGGTCGGATATCCAACTCAATAAATCGCCTGTCAAATATTATAGGATAAATATAACATTCCTCGTTGATGAAAAAACTATGGGTCAATTATAACGTATCAAACAATCATTTGTTTATTGCAAAAAATGTTATCAACAATTGAAGCGTGTCCGTACCAAAGGCACTAAGTGCCAAAAAACCATTTTCCAGATAATTGAAAAAACAAAAGTGCCAAATGCAATGAAACTAGGCACCTAGTTCCATTTGAATTTACAGTGAAAAAACTTATTGTTAGAATAAAGCCGGCACTTCATGCTTTTCTAGGGACTTTGGCGATAACCTTCAGAAACATTTTATGCAAAAATTAAAAAAATTAAATTTTGGCACTTAGTTCCTTTGGTACGGACACGCTTCAATTTAACCTTTAAAATGCCGGAAGCTACTTTAGTGGCGCAATGTTGGTGACAGTATTTTTAAGATTTAATCCAATGACATTGATGAAACAGTAGTCGCTGTAAAAACAGAAAAGTAGATAAAAAAAACTTGTTGGGGCTGTAAAGGTTAATTAATCACTAAAACCACATAATATTTAATAAACTAGTTCCATTGGCAAAAACCCATTAAGAGCCAGGATATTATAAAATGAACCAATATCGAAATACAGGGTTCGGCAGAAAAACCTTTCGGATTTCGAGAGGCTAAAAAAAAAATCTAAACAAAATGCAAAAAATTTTTATTTAACTAAAAGTTCTACATTTTAATGCCATATTATAATTTTTTTTATTTTGTCTTAATTTTTTCATTTTTTTTTTGCAATCTAAGATCATCATTTTCACTTCATGAGTTCTTAAAATGATGTGACATTGTTGATACAATTTCGAAATGTTTTGAAAACATTTTTTATAACTCTTTGGGTCATTTCAAGAAGAATAGCAGACATTTGCTGAGTTATTGCCTCTTTCAAGGCACCCAAGGTGACTTTTTTTGAACAATAAATGCTTTTGGTTTTTTTTAGGTGACATCATTTTCGGAACTCATTAAATACAAATGACGACCTCAAATTACAAATAAGAACAAAATAGAAAAAATTAAAAAGTAACAAAAATAGAAAAAATTTGAATTATAATTAGATATTCTAAAATGGCATTAAAATCAAAATTTTTTGTTAAATACAATTTTTTTGTATCTTGGTTAGGTTTCTTTATAGCCTCTTAGAATCGGGGAGGTTTTCTGCCGGACTCTCTATTTAATTTGTCTAAACTTTTATGTACCCAACTAACAATAAGATAAAAATAAAGAAAAAAATTTTTTTGATATATAGGGTGTTCAGAAAAAAAAAGGTTCGATTCCGAACCTTTAGCGAGAATAGGTATAATCATTATTGTTATAAATATGCATTTTTTATGAAATTTATCGAAGCATTTAATATAAAAGTGAATTTTGGATTATAGACAAATGAAAATGGTATGGTTAGAGCATTTTCGAAGAACAACCCAAATTGTTATCTGAATAGAATACCTTTTATGTCAAGACACTGAAATTTTTTAATTTTTTTATGGTTTTCTTCTTAGACATATTATTCTCCAATAAAAGTAAATTCATTCTTCCTCAATTTACTGTTTTCTTGATTGATAAATATCAATGCAATTTTTCAATAGCAATAAAGAACTGAACAAAAATATATTTATGAAAAGGTGCGTAAACGCATCTTTGGCGCTAAATGGTTAAGTTATAGCAATAAAGAAAATACTGCATAAGAATTATCAAATTATGGTATAAATATTGATTGGTCTTCAGTTGATAAGCGACAAGACTCGTAAAAATAGTTAAAATATTAACGAGAAACAATTAAATCTTTCTCTTTTAACATTTTAATTATGCACACAGTTTCTGTCAGGCCACTAATTCTTCATCCCATTTGGACTTGAAGGATTTGAAGGCCCCTGGTCGAGGATTTATGTAGAGAAAGTGAATTTCAAAATGGAATGTGAGTTAACAAGCCACTATGGCACAGTTGATAGGTGTGTACTGAAACAACTAAAACTCTGAAAGCGTCTTGAAATAATATTCAATTTCTTGCTTAATTTAATATCACGACAGTTCGTGTGGACTTCAGTTTTCAAAAACCTTTAGACAAAGAATGCTCAAATCGTTACTTCTTGGTGGCCAACTGTTCTTTTAATTATTAGGAAATGACACGACCTAGAAATTTCATTTACAAGTGGAACTTACATTTCATTTGCCTTTATTCTATCCAATTCTCATCAAAAGAAGTTTCTTTTGTTCAAATAGCTGACAAAACCGTTCTGTGATTTTTCTGAATGTAACGAAAGTTTATGAACAGCAAGTAGATATTATTTTCTATTTTCATACTCACTTAAATAGTATCTAAAAACGAAATCCATTATCACTGTTTGTTTATTTCAATAAACAAGTTGCAAAATTCGCTCTGTCTCTTGTTTCAACGAAATTTTGTTGCTGTGAAGATGCAATTCCAATATCAAATATAGATACTTGAATGTTATGTAACACTGGCACTCTCGGCAGCAATGTTTTCGACCGCATTTCCAGAACAATGATACTTAACATTTGTCTCGTCTTGCAGTGAAAATGTCTGGTCAGATTTATTGATTAAATTTTGAATAGTGGGACGCTACGAACTATTATGCATTTTAGTGTTGAGGTAACTACCATCCTCGCCGTTACTAGTGAATTTTCAAGTGTTTCGATATTGTTCTGGTTAAACGGTTAAGATGCAACGACTATCCAGAATTTGTCGTCTTTTGAATGTGTCCAAGCCATTGTATTGCAATAATGGATCTATCCCGGAATATGTGAGAGATTTAATGGGTCCATCAGTATTATGGTTTGATTATACAAAGAAAATGACAAATCTATGACTGAATAAAGATTGTAACAACAAAAATGTTGCGATTTCAGTTTTAAAACGCCCGTGGCTATAGAGTAAGCTTCGAAATTGTCCCATGACGACTTCGAGAAGCTGATTTGCGTACTTGCACTGCTACCCGATGGCTAACGTTATCATTAAGCATGCTAATTGGGGGAAAGCTAACTGTTAACAATTGAAGGGTCTAGATTTCGTTTGCATATTTGCGACAAGCGAATTTGTGTATTTAAAAAACCAAATGAACTACCTTCAACGCGTAAACGTTATAAATAAAATGGAAACTGTTTTGTAACATTTTTGTTTTTCACATTTAATCGAAAATGTCGTAAAACGTAGAGAATGAAAAACCCAATTTACTATGCTGAAAAAGTTATATTCAAAAGCATTAGCCTATTATAACACTTTCCGTAGCAAACATGACTAAAAATAATTAATTTTTGATTAAATGTTTAACAATTTAAATTTTAAAGGACACATCTAAGTCGGCGATCTACTATTTATTCCTACAAAAATATCTAAAGCATTACCTATAAATAGTTTTAATGCCAAAAAGTGCCACAATAGACTTTCTTCTGATAATTTTGAACACTATTTATTCAATATAAATGGAGTCTTTAATTTTCCATCCTTTGAGAATTTACCCATCCATTAAATTCGAAATATAAACAAAAAAGTTACGAAGGTGTTTCTATCTTAAATGGGTCACATTGTCTGTACATAAAATATAATATGATAAAATAGGTGGTGTATGAGAACTTCAGGTAAAATTTCCCTTGGAAATATACATTGCTGGCATGATTAGATAAGATTAAAGCCACGAAATATATATAGTGAAGAGGGAATTGAGTATCTCTCCGGAGAAGTTATTTTGCTTAATGTACTCGGAATAGCGCTCTATGAATATTTTATGTTTAAACTTCGGAGATGGATATCGACTGGAGTAATTAAAAATTGCGATTCACATTCACGACATTCTACAAAAATAATCTAATCCATTTACTACAGATTTAAAGAATAGACGAGTTGTGTTTACTAATACATAGAGCAACATTGATTAGTTGAACTGAAATCGGCTCAAAAGCTTTAAATGTCCACGGTTGTGGGCCGTGAAAAACCTAGGCGCAAGCATTAATCATGTTTTTCTTTCAGATGAAACGGAAAAATACTCGATAACAAAAAAAAATAATGGATTTTCCTCGAAACTCAGGAATAGGGGATGTCTTATTCCTAAATCGTCCTTCTAATATAGAAATGTTTATTTGAAATCTGACTAAGTCTTAATGTTAAAACTGAGTTTCTTTTTTAAATATATATTTTTCAAGTTAGAAAACAAAATAGAAATATCGATGGGTAATTTCTCTAAAGTTCCACAACGTCATAATTAACAAGGCAACGAACATCTCGTAAACAGGCGTATTAACATGGAATAATATTTGCCTAAATAAAGGCGGATAGCTATTACTCGGTGCGGCGAAAGTAAGTTCGGTAAATTCTCGATAAATATCCAAAATATCAGTTAATTACTTATTCGAGGGTTAAATTGTATATTTTAAACGACAAAGAAAAAAAAGAATCCTCAACCTAAAGCCACAGAGTTTCATTAATTTACACTTTCGGTTATTATTAACAGGTTTTAGGTAAATTGGTTTATGATGTCTTCTAATTTGAAATTGATTGTTTAACCAAAATAGAAATTATTGAAATTTTCAATTCGAACAATTAGATAAAGTTGGCAAAATTGAATGGAAATTTTAAATGTTTTGGACGTTTTCAGAAATACTAGAAAAATGTACAAAATTATAAATACATTTATAAATTTTCTTTTCACGTGCGACAATAGCATTTCAATATGTCCAGTTTTTAAAGAATATGTATTTTCCTCGTCTGGTATTTCCGTTAAAAGTGGCCCGCAAACTCTATGCTCAATGACTTTATGATGACGAAATGGCCCTCGCAAAGTGCTCTTTTCGATCGACGAGTAAGAAAATCTTCTACTATATGCATAAGACCTTTTCTTTATCAAAAAATTGTTTTTTGTTATTTATTGTTATATGTATAAGGTATGTATGTTAATACGGTAATTTTGAATAATCCTGAATTACAACCCCCCAACTATATATGAATTTTAATATAGGGTTCCGCAGAAAAGGTGTATGAATTTTCAATGAGAAGAAATAACAAATGTTATAATCAACAGAAAATCTTTACATTGCAAAACGTTTGTAGTACCTACTGTAAAGTAGATCTATGAAAAACGATGTCTTTCAAATGATGTCCCCCGTTTGCAATACAATAGGTAAGACAACTTTTGAAACTTCATTTCAGGAGGAATCCTTGCGATTTTTGCGCGGATTGATACTTTCACAGCATTAATAATTTGAGGTCTATCAACCGAACGAATAATCGTATTGCGATCTGGCACCGAATCTAATTGACGAGAATTGAAAGGTCGTCTGAAAACTCTTTGTGTGGAAATTATAAAACTTTATTTTAAAAAAGTATCTCAACAGCGAACGTCGCTTATCGCCTGACCAAGGCATGATGGTATAATAAAACACTTTGTGTTGACGTATCTACCAAGCCTAATCACATTTTTGTATCCCTATCCATATCAACATAACAGTTATCTGAAATTCATGCATCCTTTTTGCCGAACCTCATATAATATTATCAAACAATAACATTAAAATGATGTACAAATATGTATATTATCAAAAAAATATTACATATAACCAGGTCTGATCCATATTGTGGCTATCTGTCAATTTACCTTCATATGTTACTAAAACTAAAATATATTCAGCAATTATACAATGAAAACGCTAGGTCTAGAACAAATTCATTTAAAATTTAGATTATTTTTTTTGTAAAACGCTCGAACACGTCTATCATTATTTTTAGTTGCGGTTTTAAAAAAATATACTTCATACATACAAAGTGTTCCAAAAAGCCGATACAGTTATTTTTTTTAAATGATAATCCTCATTTTTGACAGTGCTATTGGAAGCGAAAGCTTTTTCTCAAAACAAATTTATATGCATATCACGATATATAACAATTTATCCGAAAATAAATACGATTTCTTTATCTTTGACACCCTTCTCGTATTTGCTTACAGTTGCCCTTGTAGACGGCATCTTCTACAATATTCTAGTGTTTTCGATTGTTGACTTGTCACCGTTTAGTCATATGAAAATTGGACGTAGATATAGAACAAGGAACCAAACGCCAAATCGGAAAAATGTTAAATTTCACGTGTATAGGTTGCTCAGGGTGGTAATATTAATGAGGCTTTGTTTTTATTTCCATGTCATATTGTTAGTCCCATTTGTCGAACCGAAACCTTCTTACTAAAATCGTTTTTTTTCAATAGATGGTTTTAGAAAACAGAACCAAAAATGTTCTATATTGTGTAATAATATGTTAGTTTTTCGTTTGGTTTTTATGTTATTTACAGTAATTAACATGCCAGGAGAACAAAAAAAGGTTAATATAGTTATAAATCAAAAAGATACGTAAATAAATTTAATAATATCAAAAGAAGTTAAAATCTATATTTGTTTCTGGTTCTTTATTCGAAAATAGGTAAATTGTATTTGTT
>JABRWK010000159.1:41805-55920 GCA_013372445.1 Hypothenemus hampei | reverse complement strand
CTTAAGCCGTTTGTGAATTAAAAAATAAAACCTGTTCATTTTTCTTACACTTTAACACCCTGTATCTCGGAAACGAAGCATTTTCGGACCCATATTCATATGAATTTTTTCATATTTTGCTGAGACGACTGTCCCCTAGGCTTTTGTCACCACAATTAGGAAACACCCTGTATAGGCATGGTCGAAACTGTTGAAATAGCCGGAAAGAACGTGTTAAAAGAAACACTGCACAGTAAGGAGTTGAAATTGGGAAGTGAATTTGTCTAGCAAAACAAAACTTATATCATTGAGAAAATGTTGGTACGATAACAAAGCTTAAACAATCAAGTAATAATAATAGTAAACCTTATTAATAATAGATCGTACATGAAGTGACATCGTTGAGTCTCGAAGGGTTTCTAAAATATTAAATAAAAATGAATTCTTGGGAGCCACCTTCGAAGGATCCTAACTCCCTTAGGAAGCTTTGCAAATTCATTTTTATACCAACTGTTTGAAGTTGGTAGTCATTCTCCGTTATTGTTATGTTTCCTATCTTGGGGAGAAAATCAATTATTGTTAACAAATGGAACCCCCTTAACTTATCTATGTATGTATCTCTGCAAAGGATGAAGATGCACAAGGGGATTTTTCGGCCTTAAAAATAAGAAGAACATCAGCTCATATGAAACTTTTCCATTTAATTATTTTACAACATATCTATGTATTTTAAGTTCTCGTCAATATTATTTCTAGTAATTGTTTATTCTCCAAGCTCTTAAAGACTCACAATTTTGCATTTCTGTCCAAAGTTAATTCATTTTTAGAAATTTAATCTACCTTTTTTTTTATAAGAACATAAAGGCGCAACACCTTCTAATTGAAATATATTATGAAGTGCACTATGATACAAATTATACACAAAGATAAAAACGTTGTACCACCAACATTCCTTCTGATCCCTTAGGGAGAAACCCCTCATGGGCCCTGTCCTTTGGACCAAGTTTTCCGTGCACTTAAAAATTCATTTTACTTCATTTAAAAATGGGACTCCACTTGAAACACCATAGCATACCTGCCTACAAAAGTACCCACTCAATCTTAAAACGATGTTAATGCAGGGATTGTTATAATAAATATCCGAAATATCCCCTATTTTCGTTCAAAAGTAAATTCTTAAAAAAAAAATAAATAAATAGCATTATTTAGGAAAATTGAAATTCAAACCTGTAGAAATCTCTCCCAATAGATTTTCACGCTCCAACATCTATTGTTCTGACAGAATCTTTATACTATAGCTGCAATTCATTGAAAATGGCCCGAATTGGCCAATATTTCATTAAAACAATTTTAAATTTCATGTCTTTTTTAGGCTTTCTAATGAAATTCTGTCTGAAGTTTCGAAATATACGCATATCTCATACAGATATGAAACCGCTACTAATTGTAAATCAATACAACATTAAAAGTTACCAGAAATGTATTGAATATTCAGAGCAGTATAAAATCGTATCACGAATACTTTCCTCCTCCTAAAAGCTTAGAACGTTAAAAGCACTCCCATGTCTATTGTTAAATACCAATAATTTAATATTTATATGTTCTCTCCGACCAAACCGCCTTAAATCAATTTAAATGATACATTTGTTGGATAACGTATAAGAATATGGCTTTTTACCTTATCCTTGGAGACGTATATAACTTGGATTCATCATTTTTTTCTCGCGTAGACGAGCCCCATCGGACGAGCCGTTTTGCCGTTTGAGTCACTCCCGTGATATTAAGATTTGAATAAAACGCGACGTTTATCCAGTTTTAAAGTGAGGGTGAATTTTTCTGGAGAGCAGGTAACTGGTTGTTTATATATGTATATATCCAGAAGGGTAATTCTTTTTAATGCGAGATAGGGTGTTTTTATAGTCGCTCAGAGTTTCTCGTTTTAAAAATTTACATTGTCTTCTTAAAAACTCTTTAGATTTTAGTATTTTTTTTTTTTAGAATATACGAAGAAAAAGTTTAATTTGAAGTAAATTTACATGGCGCACGAGAGACAGGATGTGACCTCATAATTCTGAAGTACTACCAACTACAAAGTTAAAATCTTAAAGCGAAAAAACGAGAGATCTTTAATGTAATTGAACAATATTTTACCTTCAATATATCATGCCTATGGAAGAAAAATAATAAGAAATTATTCTGTATTTCGATGGTCATTATTGTATAAATTGGATTTAAGTAATAAATCGTCTCCAAAATACTTAAACTTCGCATAGGAATAATAAAATAAATCAAGTCGCAGTAATTAGGGGAAATGTGTCTGAAATGGCAGACTTCTTGAAAGAAGATTATATTTTTTAAAACTTTTATTATGAAATGGCCAGGAACGAACAGAAATTAGTGCAATATAATGACATAACAAATCTTTAAATTCAAGCATAACTTTGCGCTCTTCTTAAACAATCACATATAAATAAAATAACCACTGCAATTGCCGTCTCGCCCGTAATAACAATATCTATGATATGGCATATACAGGGTAGTCTATTAGCTCACAACAAAGTTGCGATTGGTGAAATGTGAGGTAATTTTAACAAAAAAAATTTCATATAAACATGTGTCCGATTTCAATTATTTAAGGAGTTAGAGGACTTTGAAGTTTACTGCATAATTACTGCCAATTGAATAATATTGATTTTGGATTACTTTAATTGTCATAATAACAAATGCAAATAAACATGTCAGTTTGTTGTCAATAAAATTAAACATTTAAATTTTAAGGAATTATTTATTACTAAAAATCAAATAAATGTTAAATATCGTAGAAGTGTTCTAAATATCCTAATTCTGATATAATGCATTATTTCCAAAATGTTCGTTTACCACTTGACAACTACTGCTCCACGATGACGTGGAGCCCGACTAATGTGTACTGAATTATCAACTGTCATTTTGGCGAATGGCTTATTACATTTGATTCTACAATGTGCACATACGAGTGTTGCCAAAATTAAAATATTATAAACATGTACATTGAGGAACTTGTCATATACTTTCTCATCTAGTGTGCCACCTCAGACATATTCCTCCTACCTATGATACTTTATTATGCCAACTAATGTTTAAATCATTATTTCTGAATACTCATGCTGGCGTGATATTGCATTTAGTACCATATATCGAATTTCAAAATCAAAGTATTTTCGTAAAGAAGGGGTGTAATGTTTTCGAAAGAAGTTTTCAATAATTTTGATTTAAATTGTTTGATAATTTTTTATATTTCTAATAATTTTAATAATGATATGACTTATTGTCAGACCGTTTATTTTTATAATTTTTGTGTTACTTCAATTGAATTTTAGAATGTTTTGGGTTTGACTGTAGTGTTGTGATTTATACTGTTCTTCATTCTACTTCTTACTGTCGATTTCTCTATTTTTTTTCTTTATTATTTATGTGCACTCTTAAAAACAAGCATACGTCTTAATAGATCTTCACAACCATACTGAGATCTTGTTTTTAAGATTCGCAAATTCTACTGAAGTCCTTTTTAGAATAGTATTTCTTTCATACAAAAAACAGCTAGTTTTCTTTATAGAAAATGAATCCTCTTTGTACTTCCATACACTTCTGCCATGTTTATCAAGGCTTTATAATTACTTTTTTTATAGTATCTTATTGCTTGTTTGTTTAGTCGTACGCAAAATTCCTAATGCTTACTCAACTACAAATCTGCTACTTGCCAAAGTTTCTTTCACAGATCCAAACCAATGAAAATGAAATAGAGACAAATTGGGATTATAAGGAACATGGGAACCCAATGTAGTTCCGTTTATGTCTCTAGACAGTTGAGCAGTATAAGGATTAATATTATAGAGCTGGTTAATTGTTGACCTCTTTCTCTGCCATAACTAGGTAATAGTAAACCACTTTATTAGGTAGTATTAATGTTTACAGGCTTTATTATAAATTGATAAAAGTGGCAGTTATCATAAACAACTTTCGCTTATTTGGGAGTTGTTAATGTCAAGTACACAAATTTCACTACAAGCAAGTTGCTCAGAAATACTTCTCACTCTTCTTCAAAGCCACTTAGAAGTTCAGTTCTAACCTGAGTTCATTTCTACCTTTTCTCTAATTGTAAAAAAAGCAACCTTAGAATATACCTTGTACAACATATTTTTCAAAAGTTCAGTTCTTAGTTCATAATTTTTATTGCAATCATGCATTAAAAATCTGCACATTACCAGGAATAAGGCCATCAGTTTGTTAAGTATACACATCAGTGTCGGATATTCAAAATGGTCTATCATGTGCCAGATATGACGACAATTTATGTGTCTTTGCGATATTTTTTATGCCAATCAAACATATTTTTTAATAGTGTATTTTCCCTAAAACGTCAATAAATTCTTACAATTTCTTCAGGTGAGTATAACATTTTTATAGTAACTCCGATTCGTGGTGCCATATAACTTGCAACACATTCCTCTGATGTACATAGTTGTCAAATTTTAACAAAAATTAGTAAGACAATGTCTTATTGAATTTTATCAGCTACATTAGATGTGGCACTTCCAAAATTCGAAGTTAAATTTGAACGTATATTGTAATATGCTAACCCTTTGTTTGGGATATTTACAGTTGTTCCAAATAGTGTTGCACCTGTGCATCGCATGTATTAAAATCACTTATAATTCCCTAAAATCGAACATTGAATAGTCGTTTACCTTTATGTGTAATAAGCATAAAGGAAACCGCAAACACCATTGATTCTCGACGAATCTGATGGATTCTCATATAAGTTTGCATTGCTTTTTATTTAAATATATTACTCATACCTCTCAACAATTGAAATAGATATTGTAGTATACATATGCACATAAGTTGAATCTTAAAAGACGGATCAACTCTGCAGTACATTATAGGGCGATCCTCAGGGAATAAGGGAAAAACAAGAGAAAAATTCTTTGTGAAATTTTGATGAAGTTATTGAGGTGATAAAGTTTGAATGGTGTTGAATTTCTTTTTTATTTTTCCCATATTCTCTGCGAATTAACCTATGACGTACTGCAAAGCTAATTCGTCATTTAAGATTCACCCTGTATACACACACAGCTTATTTTTTACAGATTAGGAAAAATTAATATACGAGGTGTCTCAAAAGCATTGCTTCTCAATGATATATGAATTGTTTAATTTATTCTAAAAATTCGATCACTTTGAACAATTCAAACAAAATATGACAGAATGATAATTCGATTAAATGGTTTTTATCTAAAAATTATATTTGTAGGTAATATCTTTCCAGGCACCGTTTTTTACCGTTTACTTAGCAACAGCAATAATTTCTTTACAAAACATTTATACGTTGAAGATTAAAAACAATTTGTAATTAAAATTATAAAGTAAAGAATAATATAAGAATAGAGAACGAAAATTTTAAAAAACATTTACATTTTATTGTGGTTTTAATCACTTATTAAGGCAACTTTAAAAATAAAAGTTTTATGTCAAGAGAAAGAACAGCATTACTACATTCTATTTTCTTGCGAAATACAACTTAAAAATAATGACTCTTAAAAATAAAGGTACATAAATGCATTTTAATTTAATTAAATTAAACAAACTTAATTAATTAACATCGGTCGTTCGTTGTTGTTTCCCCACTCTCATATACAAACTCACTCGTCAAGGATTTAAAACTAAGATACCTTGACAAAGATTGTTTTCATTGATACATGTTTTAACCCTTGTTTGTCTCTGCGGGGTAAAAAATACCCCATTTCTTATTTTTTCGTAATATTCAATATTAAAATCGAAGGGGACGAGGACTAAAACGACATCGATCGATAGTTTAAAGTTGAGATATGTAGTTCCTTTTTTGATGAAATTATCGCCTTCATTTCTCATAATAAATAATTTTTGATTTTGCTACTATTTTTTTCTTATAGTGTTTCACCAGTAGAAGACTCGGCTAAATTTTTAGCCAAATAATAATAATAAAATAATCTTTATTCTCTCTAAAAAAGAAAGAAAGGGCTATCGACCAATGTGGCCTTTCCGCCTGTTTAAGTCCCTTTAAATCTCTTATTTCGTATAAAATTTCAATATACAGGGTGTTGCAAATTAGTAAGCCAATCTGTTAACCACAGATTCTTTGAGTGAAAATAAGTAGACTTTCCTTATGCGACTTTTTCCCTAGACGCTTTGTATTCAATATACAGTGCGTCAAAGTTGAAAAATAAAATCACATTTTTTTGAATATCTCTGAAACTCTTCCACCTAATTTCATGAAATTTAGTGGGTAGGGGTTTTTTGGGATGAGAAATTCAAATTTTAGGTCGATTTAAGTATATCTTCTAGAGGGCGCCACTAGCGACGATTTGGGTCCTTTTAAACCGCTACAATTTTTTTGTGCTACCCTGTATGCTATTTTGGACTAGAAAAATCTTTTCTCCCATGTTTTCTACTTAAAAAAGACATTTATTGAAGTCGCTAGGAGCAACGGTTTCCGAGAAAAACGCATCTAAAGCTCATGATGAATGCAAATTTTCAGAGAGCCAAAATCACTCTTCTGATTTATCTTATTTTTTATCGGCAAAAACAATGTTATGACACTTGAAAGTTTAAAAACTATTAATTTTAAGTCAAAATAGTCAGTGTAATTTAAAGAAAAAAAAAATTGTTTTTAGACTCAACAATAGCTCTCATTTCATTGTGATAATTTGTATGCATTATCAGCTTTAGATGCGTTTTCCTCGGAAATGGTTGCTCCTAGCGACTTCAATAAGTTACCTTTTTTAAGCAGAAAACATGGGAGAAAAGATTTTTCTAATCCAAAATAGCATACAGGGTAGCACAAAAAAATTGTAGCGGTTTAAAGGGGCCCAAATCGTCGCTTGTGGCGCCCTCTAGAAGACTTAAATCGACCTAAAATTTGAATTTCTCATCCCAAAAAACCCCTACCCACTAAATTTCATGAAATTAGGTGGAAGAGTTTTAGAGATATTCAAAAAAATGTGATTTTATTTTTCAACTTTGACGCACTGTATATTGAATACAAAGCGTCTAGGGAAAAAGTCGCATAAGGAAAGTCTACTTATTTTCACTCAAAGAATCTGTGGTTAACAGATTGGCCTACTAATTTGCAACATCGTATAATTCAATATTAATGTATAATATACATTAAATAAAAATTAATTAAAAATTGCAAATAGTCTTGCACTTTCACCGACGATATCTAAATAATGTTCTATCAGGGTTAAATTTGGTGTACAATACTGTGAGATCCCGGTTTGGCGTGTGAGGCCCCGTTGTTTTACTAATGTCCAGTTTTCTTTTTTGTCTATCCACTTTTTTGGTAATTTTGCAATTCTTTCTGATATTTTCGTTATCTTGGTTCGTTCCTACAACAATAGGTTGGAAGGGTTATGAAGCGGGTTGACCGAATGTCACATTCTTGTAATTATTCTCAGCGCAATTTGTTAGTTTGTATGTATTTTTTAGTTTTATTATTTGTATTCGTCATTATTACGTTACGATAATCAAATAAAGGTCTACAGATAGGTTTATTTTTGTTGCTGTATAAGTGCTTATAGCTTTTTAGTCATTTTTATTTAAAAACTAAAAAATGTATGATTTTTTTTGTAAAATATCGAAATTGTCATGTTTCTTTGGCTGTTTTATATTTTTTTATATTTAATTTTAATTTTTCGAAAAATAACCTTCACGGTCCTTTCATTTAAAATCTGAAAATAACCTGAGTAATTTTTTATGTAAACACATTCAGTAGTATATTTTTTATAACCATTTTTGTCGCTAGGGTAAGAATCAATCTCGTTGTGACAAGTACGGATAGTAGTGATTTTACAGAAGCTGTGACAAGTAAGGTTAAAAATATGTTAGTTCTTTAAGAAAATAGACAATGGGGTTAAGCATCAGATTAATGTGGGGACTATTACAATGTTTCACTTCTGTCTATTCATGTTCGATAATGTGTATGGTATGTGTTAAGCAAAATATCGAGCACTGCATAGTACAGCCGTACTATGTTGATACAAAATAATACAACGTAATAGTACAGGAACTTCTTCGAGTAAAGCTGCTAAATGATTTTGCAAAAAACCTAAATGATTTTCATCGCACAGCCTAATTAATAATTCAAAGGGCCAATTAATGTGCTATTTATTATACAGGTCCAATCATTGATTCCAAACTGGTGTTGTTACCGATGCATATTATGAATATTAAAGATGCGCCTTAGGCTAGCTTAGTCAATCCACAAGTTATTATTAAAATACTGTTGGTTATTCCTAGAGTACTCCAACATTGTCCGACATTATTATACTGTTAATGGATGGTCTGTTGATACGAATTCATCTATGCGTTGAATGGATGTAATAAATGTCATAAAATACGATGACGTGTCCATCTTAGGATGTTAATATTTTCTGCATAATAACATTTTCAGTAGAATATTCTTTAATTTGGAATTGTAAACCTTGATCTGCATTCCTGTTAGAAATTAAATTAGCAAATTGCATTTCTGAATATTCGCATAGGGTGTAAAGCATTTTCAAACAACCATAAGGAATTACAACACCAAAACTGAAAATTCCAATCAAATCATTGATTCCAATAAAATTTGAAATACAAACTTAAAAATCAGTATGAAAAAACCTCTGATATGCTGTAATTTATCTTGCTCCCATGGGCATCTTCTCATTTGTTTTCCTACAGCTCTCTTTGCATTAAAATCTTATGCGTTTTACAGGAAAATAGGATGTAACGCTGTTCTTTCTCTGAAAAATAAAACTTTTATTTTTAAAGTTATTTTAATAAATGATAATCTATTATAAATGACTATAGATGTTTTTAAAATTCGGTTACCTGTTGTTACATGACTCGTTACTGCATAATTTTCCTTAAAAATTATTTTTATGGTTTAACATACAAATAATTTGTAAAAAAATGATTGGTTGTTTCTAGCTAAACAGGCAAAAAGTATTTAAAGTATTATTACTGGGAAGGGTCATTTACTATAAGTATCATTTTAAGCTAAAAAGCATTTAATCAGATTATTATTCTGTGATATTTTGTTTTAATTCTCCAGGGTATCTAAATTTTTAAAAAAGCATAAAAAAATTAAATAATTCAAAGACCTTCGAGATACGAACCATTGTTTATTCTACTTTTTCGATTGCAAATGATCTCCCCTATTAACCCTTTGCTTCAGTGGATCTTAAATTATTCCATTAATATTTAATCTTTTTGGATAACAAAGTTTTAAATAATTGATAACGTTCCGTTATACCGGGTATTTCACAATTGGCGTACCTAATTTTAATCGTGTATGCATTCTTAAATAAGAGGTCAATTTATAAAAAGCTTAATAAAAATGAAAATGAAATGAAAATTGTCAAATTTTATAACTTTCCATTTACTAGAAAAAGCATAGAAGTTGGATAAAGTTATCTCGATAAGAAACATTGACTCCTGGAATTCCATATATGTATATACATGTAGGTACATATTTCATTATTTTCATTTTGCATGGATACATGTCAATGCTCTTTTCTCGTGCTTTGCATTTTTCATGTTTGTGGACTTTGATGTAGTTACAACAAATACAATTAACATAAAGTTTTAATATATTATTATACATACAGGATGAGTTTGAATGGGCCGTATTTATTTAAAGAGGTGAAACTAGATCATATTGCGAACAATTTTTGTTATATACACTACCCTTCTAAGATTTACGGTTTTCTAGAAAAATGACTTTTTCAAATTTTTTAAAAATACGTGACGCAGACAACAAAAAAATCAAATTTTGAGAAAATTATCCATAATTCAAAGGATTTTAAGAATGAATGAGAATATGTTCAATAAATTACTTGATAAAGTAATTAAATATTAATTACATTACAAATATAAACCAGGTGTGTATGATATTTCTTCTGGGTTGAGAGTAAAATACAAAAAACTAATATAAATCCTCAATTAACATTTATTTGACTTCTAGGATTGACACCTACTGTAAATCAAACTGAACACAACGCGGCAATTACTAATTTTGCCGCGCGCTGAAGTGCCGCGTCGCAACCTGCTGTGCATACCTAGCGACACTTTGCAGCGCGACGAAGTGTCAAGTCGCCGAGCTGAGTGTCGCCCCAGTGAGAATAGTCCTTTAATGTTAATATCAGTGGTAATGTTAATGGTGCTGATTTATTTCATGGCTCTTTTTCATTTTGACAATAACAGAACAGTATGTCTGAAATGTGACTTTTCAATCATATTTCTATATTAAATTTCACACATACTGTTCTGTCATTGTCAAAATGAAAAACATGCATGAAATAAACACAGACATCTATATACATATTACTAAACTGCTCACTTCAGCCAATTAGCATATTATAAAGTGAAACAAAATTTTTATTCTGCAACCACTTTTTGGTAGGCAAAATTTAATGCGATTAACATGTTTCGTACGTTCCACGGGTTTGTAATTAGTGAAAACTATTTCAAAGTATATATTTATACTCATGCACAGCGATAACGTCCACATGAACTTATTCGGTATCTGATAGTATCAATTATGTTGATTTGTCTACCAAAAAATAGCTGCCAGAATTTGATTCACTTCAAGCCACGAAGTTAGCAGTTTAGTATCATATACAGGGTGTCCAGAAATTCAGTTGTCATACTGAAACGGGTGAATGTACATGAATTTCTGGACACCCTGTATGTCTATGGAAATAAATCAACATATTAACATTAAGTTAATGTTAATGTCATTAACACTATTGTAACAGAGCAGTAATACAGTATATTCGAGGATAAAAAAAATTGTAAAGTTCAACCTCTTGCAGTTCCCCTCAATGGTAACAGTTAGGAAAGACATTTTTTCATAGGTAGGTACTTATCGACTCAAAATAATTCCCTCTATTCACTGGCAGAATATCGACAACCTAGTATTATGATTCACGGTATACATACTTTCATAGGTCGTATGAAAATAGTAAAAAGTCGAAGCTGTCACGCGAAGTTGACTGACAAGCATGCTGTTACTCGTTTGGTATAACTTCTTTGATTCGGGCCATCCAATAATTTTTTTTATTAATTATACCTGCTCTATGTTATTTTTTTTAATTTTCAAAAATAGAAAAGACATTTATTTATTAACATTTCTAAGCAATTATTTTTGTGAAATAATAAATTGTGCATTAAATAAATAAAATATATTATTAATTATCATTAAATAAATAAATTGTGTATGAATATAATAAATAAATAACAATAATTCCATTTAGTGCGTGAAATGTTTTGCTCTATTTTGTTTTGGAAAACAATGAGTGTCTACTGTTTCAAAAAAAAATATCTTTCAATCTCTATGTTAATAAGTGAGCAATCCCGTAAATATTTATAACGAAATTGGAATCCGTTATAAAAGGTCATTGCATAATCATAGAAAGACGGAATTAAAAAAAATATATTTACCATACGCGATACTTAATAACATTTTTCCACTCAGGCAATTAAAAAACCTTTTTCAATTTCATTATCCCGTCTAATTTTACAAAAATATACAAGGTATTTCTCAATATCATGCCAATTGTAAATTAACTAATTTTCTGCAGTCTTTTCTGGCATAATTTATAAGTAAAAATCCATGTTTACATGTACAGTGGATCCCAAAAATATTCGGACAGTAAATCTAATAAATTATACTTACCATTTTTTATGGATAACCGAAAGAATTAGACAAAAAATATTCAATAAAGTATTTCTAATATATTTTTCGTACCATAAAATGACGTTAATTTTCAAATAAAGCATTAAGATTATAAGAAAATTATAGAACTAGAAGGTTCTAGCGTAATTTTTATTTCACAAAAATATTCGAATGCTGTTTATCTGCTTGAAAGATAATGGTTTTCTTTTACTTTTTTGTAACTTTACTTTGTTGTTACGAATTCCTTTCATACACATACATATTTATTACCGAATTGCAATTTATTATCGTCTTAAAAATGGGTCGTATTGCAAATAAGAAGAATATTAGTTTCGAAATTAGACAGTTAGTGATTTTCAATTGTGAAAAAGGTTATTCATACCGAAAAATAGGTGTTATGGTAAAACTAAGTAAAAGCTCGGTAGGAGACATAATATCGAAGTACAAAAATGAAAGTAGAATTATGCCATTGAAGCAATCAAGCTGTCCGCGAATTCTCAATGAACAAGATTACCGAATTATTATGCGAATGGTAAGAGAAAATCATAAAATATGTGACCCTAAGCTGCAAGTAGAAATAGAAAAATTTCACAGAAAGTATCAACCGAAACAATTTGAAGATGTATTTGTGATCATGGTTTCCACGGTTGTGTGGCCAGGAAGAAGCCTTGGTTAAGCAAAAAGAATCAGAAAGTTTGATTTGAATTTGCACTGAACACATTTCTAAGGATGAGGACTTTTGAAATGATGTAATTTTCTTGTGACGAATCCAAATTTAATATTTTTGGATCGGATAGTAGGCGAATGTTCTGGAGAAAACCAAATACTGAGCTAAATAACAACAATTTATGTCCTACAATTAAACACGGTAAAGGTTCCGTGATGGTTTGGGGGTGCATATATTCGCAAGGTGTGGGTGAATTAGTATAATGGACAAGATGTATTATCTTAACTTGTTAAAACAAAATCTCAAAAAAGTGCTGAGAAAATGGGATTACAGGATCGGTTTAAATTTTATCAAGACAACGATCCTAAACACAGTGCTAGGATAGTGAAAGAATGGCTATTATACAATTGTCCAAGTGTAATAAAAACACCTCCTTAATCTCCAGATCTCAACCCCATTGAGAATGTGTGGCATCAATTAGATGTTCAAATCCGACAACATGTGATTACAAATAAAGAAACTTTGAAAAGAGTATTAACTGAAGAATGGCTTAAAATTGATACACAATTTATAAAAAAAAATAATATTTTCGATGCCACACCAATTGCAAAGTGTTCGGAGGCGAAAAGGAGGTCATACCAAATATTAATTTTTATAAGAACTGCAACTATTATTGTTTTTTTGTTATGTTTAAACTGGCGTCTGAATATTTTTGTGGTTTGATAAAAATGTTATTTAAATGGGTTTGTTATTATTTTTCTAATTGTTGATTGTTTCTGAATTTATAATATATTAGTTTATAAAATTTGATCTATTTATTAGCTATTAATTTTTTTTTCTACGTTCGGTATACAGTCTATTTAATCCAATAATAAATAAATTCCAATAGGAGTCCGAATATTTTTGAGATCTACTGTAAATATACTAAATTGTTTTGTTTTTGAAATGCGAGAGTTGTTTTTTTGTTTTGCGATAGGATGTTAAAATGTATATGCAAATCATGCGCAGCTGGAATTCAACCAATCAAATTTATTAAAACTAGTCTCTAACAGCTTGAATTTGTAGGAAAAACAAAGGTAGTAGTAAACAATCTCTTTTTACTTTGAACCTAATAAACATAGCAACCTGCAGTGAAATATACATATACATATACAGTTTTTTTTAAGTAAAACGAGATACAAAAAACAGGACGAAGTTTGCAAAACTGTTTGAATGGTAAAATTTTCGCTCCGAGTTATCATCTGAAATTGTACTTGATTCAATTTTTTGATGAAAAGGAACTAGCTTTCTATGAGCGCGGAATGAGGAAGTTGCCAAAAAGATTGTAGAAATTCATCGATTAAAATGGAAAATGTACAGTTGATTAAATTATTTTTCAAGTAATGAGTATTACATATTTGAAATTAAAAATACAAAATTAGTTTCTTACGTGCCCAATATCTTAAATATTACATTTTTATCATTCTGTAAAGAAGTAACTAAACAGCACCCTTAATGATATACTAATATTTTACGGTGTAATTCATCAGATGATATTATAAAGAAAAGTTCATATGAATATATGTCCACAACGGCTTAAATCCTTTGCTGCAAAATGTTGAACATTTTTTCTTTTTAATATTTTTTAAATATATTCAGAAGTCTTTTAGATGTTATTTTCAATTTTAATATGGTATTTTAACATATGTACGTATTTTAATTACAAAAGTTAAACATGATTTATATTATACCG
>JABRWK010000159.1:11334-30007 GCA_013372445.1 Hypothenemus hampei | reverse complement strand
GCCGCCACAAGCGACGGTTAGGACCACTATAAACTGCTGTAACTTTTTTGTGCTACATTGTATGTCATTTTGGACTAGAAAAATCTTCTTCCCTACCTTTCCTGCTTAAAAAAGGTATATCTAATTGAAGTCGCTAGAAACAACGGTTTCTGAAAAAAAACGCATCTAAAGCATCTAATTTTAAGGAAAGGTAGGGAAGAAGATTTTTCTAGTCCAAAATGACATACAATGTAGCACAAAAAAGTTACAGCAGTTTATAGTGGTCCTAACCGTCTCTTGTGGCGGCCTCTATGAGATACACGGAAATCGTTGACAAATTTGAATTTCTCATCCTAAAAAATCCCCAGATACCAAATTTCGTGAAATTAGCTCAACCTAGTCGAAAGATATTAAAGAAAACGCGTTAAACGTTTTTAACCTTTGACACCGTGTAGCTCCGTTATTATCAACTTTTAGATTAATTGTAAGGGAAGTTTGGGTAAAACGATATATTTTACCCTCTCCTATTATCAGTTACAAGGTTATCCATTAATTACGAGACACCCTGTATATAAACCATTTCCAATGAAATTTAGGGTAGAACTATTATGAATTATTTTTAAAGCAATATCGAATTCAAATTAAAAAAAAATACCCTAATGTCTTTTCTTGAATTTTGGCTATAAAAAAGGGGTAAAGCAGGCTTTGGATTTTAAGCAAGCGCGACAAGAAGCTGTCCTAAAATAGAGTTTTAGATGCCCTATAAATGAAAAAAAAAAGTGATCAAAATTGAATCGGTCATTTCGAAAAGAGGTCAACTGCGATTTTTTCTGAAAATTGATTTTTTAGCAGTTTTAGGTTCTTCTAGGATAGACACGTGTATTTAACTTGGAAATGTTAAATATATGTATAAAAACTTCTAATGTTAAATGAATATACATCTCTCGTCATTCATCCCTTCCTCTCAATTATCAGATTGCAACAATACGATAATAAGATTTTTACTTACACTCACTCTAACTAAACGATTTGAAAAAGTAGCAATATATTTCCCTTAACGTGGTCATTTGTTCAATGATCGTGACCGAGTTTTTGCCATTGTGAAACGGAAAATTTGTCGCCGAGATAAGATTTATTCACGTAAACAATACGAAGATTTGATTTAATCTTCGTCAAAAAGTAAAAAATTCCATATAAAATATGTTAAAAAAATGTTGATAATTTCAAGACTTGGTGGCCGCAGTACTTAAAAAAAGACTCTGGCTTTCAAAACTTTTGAAAAAGCAGTTCCTAAAGAACAGAAAATGTATTTTGCTATGAATAAGTAGATATTACGAGTTTGACTTTTTTTGTCAAGAATTTAGATTAGTAAAAACAAAACTTTTCATTAAGAGCCCTGAAGAAAAGCAGTTGCATTAGTGGAAAAAACTAGTAATACACCGCTTTTCATCCAACATCTAGAAAATGGATCTGCATACAAAGGAAAACTTCCAATAAACGATAAGAAAATTGATGATTTGAAAAAACTGCATCAATATATTTCTAACTTACATATATAAAGATTTCTATGAAGAAATTTACAATTGGTCGACAGCAACCGTTGAAGAAAAACCTTCTGAAGAATTTTAATTTACTTGTGTTTCAAAGTTTTGACAAATAAAATACAGTTGCAAAAAAAATTTAAGAGGAACATTTTGATTTACTCGAATAAAATAGTTTTCTTTCTACCTCAAAAACTCTGTTCTCGTCGGAATAATTAGGTATTTGACAATAGTTTTGAAAATAAAGTCTTTTATTGTTAGAGAGATAAAAATATAAATTATGGAAAAATTGGATTCATTTTGAAAATGGGTCTCCAGGTACAAAAAACTCTTTTTTTAGACATCTTATTACCAAATATTATTTTTATTTTATGAATTGAATATTGAAACTTCAGGTAAGATAATTGTATTCTGAAGAAAAAAAATATTAGAAGGTTTAAGAAAAAATTGAAATTGATAAGATGTTTTTTGTATCTTCTAAAAAATTCGTAAAACTGGAGTTGACCCCTTTTCGAAATGACCGATTCAATTCCACTGCAAATAAAGGTTTTACAAGGGTGGTCCATTTTTAAGAGGGTCCCTGTGTAGAAAAAAAGTTTAAATTTTTTATTCCCAAAAATGAAAAAACCATTTAAAAGATGGTTATTAACATTAAACACCACGCAAATGATATTGCGTATATTAAACATGTTTACATATCGCATCCCGGCGAGAACACTGGCACAACTCAAAAAAATGGCCGTTTTGGGATTAAGTCACTAATAAATCCGTATGCCGTGACCCCACATGCCGGAAAAGTGTTTAAAAAGGTTTATGTAAATTGTTCAATAATTTTTTAATTTTCATTTAATATTTTGTATTTTATGCTAATAGAACAATAGGGGAAAATTGCCAATATTGTACTGATCATCTAAATCATCGTCATATACAGGGCGTAACATATCATCATGCACATATTTCAGAGGATAATAATGCGCAAAATAAGAAGAAAATGCTAATATATCTATGGTGAAGAACGCACTATTTTTGATATACAGAGTGATAAATTTTGATTTTTTTTATTTTTGTTATTCTTTCACATGCCTGAAGATAACTTAATAAAATTTTGTGTGCCCATGTTTTTTAAGAGTCTCTACAAGAAAATGTCAAAATCGTTGGTCTTCATATACAAGGTTTTGTGATTACCTCGGCGACGTGCTATTTTTTTGCTTCATAATTTTTTTTGGAACACCTTGTATAAAGTCTGCTTTCACATTTAGATTCCTTCCTTATTTCTTTAGCTTTTTGATTTTTTGCATTATTCTCGTATCTTTCACCATTTACGAAAAATTTACATGAATAGCTATCGATGCATATTAACAAAGGAGTAAAGGAAGCAAGAGAAAATCTGAAGCATTTCGTAACAATGAATCATATGTAGTAAGTGGATCTAAATAAAAATTAAATTATGGGAATTGTTGGAAATATTGATATAGGGTGTTCCAAAGAAAATTCAAAATTTGTCACTCTGTATATATAAAAAATAGATGGTAGTTTTGACCAGGGGTATATTAACATTTTTTTCTTATTTTGTTGAGTACCCCCTGAAATATCTGTATGATGATTTGTTATATCCCATATTTTTTTAAAAACTAAAAATTATTGGCAACTGCGACTAGATTTTATAGATTTAAGGCAGGCCGTACACCAAGGATGCATCAAACACGCAGCATGCAGTATGCAATATAACGTAAATATCACGCGTATATTTTTACCGCATAAATCCAATAGAAATGTGGGGTTGCCGTTGGTGCTATCGTATACCAAGCAAGCACGATGCACTTTCTGCGCGATATTGACTACGTATGATATTTAGTGTATATTTTTACCTCATGTTGCATGTTTGATGTATCTTTGGTGTATGGCCTGCCTAAGAGTTACTAATAGGAGTAGAAGTATTTTTTTAATGTTAGTATTTTTAAATCTGCAAACTATGTACGACTGCAAATTAGGTACGATTTTGTATACCGACATACAACTCCCCTTGGACAATTTTTAAATTAATGCATGTCTACGAATAAAAAATATTTACAGATTTATTTAGTATATCAAAAAGCTTAAACGAAAAATTATTCTTTCATTTGATATCACTATTGTTTTAAAAAACCATCCCTATTCCTCCATATACGCGTTTTTTTTCTTAAATGCTCAGCAACTTTTCTCTAAATTTAAATTCTTGCTCGTTTTATTAAGAAAAATACCAGTGATTATTTACTGTGAAATAATTTAAAACAATTATTATCTTTTTTGAAGCATAGGATCACATTGCAACCGAACATGTTCAAATTGATTGCACCGAAGGGTTATTTACTTTCTAAATGGAAAATGTATTATCATACATTTCCAGTTGTCAGATATACATATACTCGGAATTATACATATTCGATACACAAAAAAATTAAGCGACAAGCAGGTATAAATCGTTTGGGTATTTCCACTTATTTCCAGTTATTTTCAAACTTACTTCCAATATTTCCAAATATCATTTATGAAATGATTTCCAAAGTGAATAACCTTTCGGATCGCACCGATTTTTTTTTGTGAAACAATAAATACATCTTATCTGATGGCTGCAGCTGTTTAGCCAGAATTCTTCACAAACTGTATATTTGTCTATATTTAATTTGGAGGTTTTTTGTTTAATTAAATTTTTATTTGCTTTGCTTAAATATGTAGTTGTAACTGATTCATATATTTATCTTATAAAATGTTTGTTTCTTATTTATTATCCACTACATAAAAATATGGAGAATATTGGAAATCTTGTTGTACTTTTTCCGTTGGCTTGAGATGCATTTGATAACGGTACTACGTCAAGGAGTTGCAGTTCATCGTTACTTTCCTCCAAAGATATCCCAGTAAAGAAAAGAGTGTTTTTTATTATTTTATTCTTGAAGCAATCGGGGTCAATATTTGGATCTGCGTCAAAGTCATCGAATTCTTCATATCCTGATTCATTGAAAGATTATCGATTACTTCTTGGCATTCCTTTGACTGTCTAAACAGAAATGTATTAGCATATGAACAGGATGATTTGAAATTCTTAAAATAATAAAATATCAAACGATTTTATTGATAGTTATGAGCCAGTAAATATCCACACACGTTCTACGAACTGTCAATCAAAACTGAACAAACTTGCAATCCTACGTTCAATATTCTAATTTCTAATAATTGCTGATAGCTATTATCATATAATTAAACTACTTATTACAGTTGATAACGCTAACCATCATATATACGTAGTAAAGATATTTTAGAATAAGTATCCAATCTTTATAACCACCGCAGTTTGAGGACATAAACTTTAGGAGTTCCTATTCATACTTATCAAACTTCAACGATCCAGATAAACTATGTGAAACAGCAACTATCTCTTCAGTATATTTTTATTGTGATTTTTTGGAATGCATTTGTCAGCGTGCTCTAACTATTTTTAAAATAAAGAAAGATTCTTTGACATGAAAATATGACGAATTAAAAACGATGTTAAGAGAAAAGTTTAATGCTGTGGATGTCAATGTGGTATGATTAAAGCTAGGGCTGAACAGTGGACGTTAGCTAACATTTTGATGTATCGCAAAATGGAGTGCTTTGATAAATTAATCATTACAACAAGATTAGAAGTGTTGAGAAATATAGACAAATGCTCGAAGGCATTTGTTCATTTCACAACACTTCTAATCTGATATACAACAAAGTTGTGATCTAGAATAGCTATATCATTATTTGAAGTAAGAGAGCCCTCTTTGATCCCGATAAGATACTAAATAAACAGTTATTTTAATTTGCTTGAATCCACAATATTAATCGCAACAATATGACATGGACTTCCTGTGAAAAAAAATTCCAATCAAAATCTCAATGGAAAAAAGAACGACAACAACAAAAACGCCAATATGAATAGCCAAAAGGGTAGATTGAGTAGCTTTTGAAGTTCTCGATGAAAACTCATCCAATCAAAATATCCTGAAAGATAAAGTCAACATTATAGAATAAACAGATAGACGATAGTAGACCAAGCCCATTGCAAATATTCAAATAAAGATCCCAGATATCCAGAAACTTTTTACCAATTAAGGGAGTTACTGGTCAACTATGGGTGCAAATTGGAAGAAAATGTATTGAACAATTTTTTTTTTCATTTTTGTTTTACTTATTATACATTTTTTTTTTTCGTTTTCTTTAATTAGTTAAAAAGTTACATTGTTCTTTGACTTCAAATAATGATTTAGCAATTCTATGTTTTGTTGTATGTCAGATTCTTATGCTTTTTGTATTTACTGATAGGATTTTAATTTGTATAAAAAGGCTATTAATTATTTTCTAATAACCAATTTTTGACAAATACACTTCAAAATGTTTGTTTTTATGATTGTTATTAATAGGAGACAGTGCCTAAAACCGGATCGTCATTTTGTGTTTGATTTCAAAGAAAATGGAAGTAGTAAAAATTATGTTTTAAAAACATGTAGTACATAGTTATTCTTTAATTTTATGCAATATTTATATTTTATTTTTAGAAAAATAAATCAAAATTAGGATAAAAAATATTTTCAGAAACCTTACGCTTTAGCAAATTGAAAAATAGTTGTCGAAATCGGACCCGATGTTATATATAATATAATAATTACATTAATACTAAACATAATTAAAAAAGTTATTATAGAATGTAGGTACTCAAAACAGATATAGAAAATATGTATGTGTTTTAATAGAATTAACTCGTTTCGCAACAAAAATCGCAGATGTACAAGTCCTTTTTAATATAAAAACTTTTTCCACTGTCAAAAAACATAATGTCCAACTGATAAGTAACAAACCAAGTGGGGCACATGGGCGCTCTGTTTCATTATTTTAGAAGCCTAAACTACTATTTATATTTCAGCTCGCTAAATTTCAGTAGAATATAGAGCCAGAAAACTGGGGGTCAACTTTATGGGGGGGGACCGGGTTTAGACACTTTCCTCTAATAATATCCAGGCCAAGCAGTTTAATTAAATATCACTTCTATAGTGTTCCGATTTTTAAATTTCCAATAATAATTCAAATTTTTATTCGACCTTAAAGGGGTTGCCTTTCTAATGCTCTTTCTTTTTTGATACCATCACAAGTTTAAATTTTTCCTGCAAGAAATACAATTTTGTTCTATGCGATAACCATGTTCAAGTCTTATTTGTCGCCTTTTTATGGAGAGTTCAGTCGCAAATGTCGAATTAAGGAAATTTAAAAATGGAACAATATCAAATAGGTATGTATTTAATATGTATATGATGGTTATTTGTGCCCAAGCGAAGCAAGTTGCCATAATTATTACTTTATACTGTTTGCGTCAAAACCTATGAATAGTAAAAAAGTCGCAACAAATAATTTTTCTCGAATACAATTAATTTGAACAATGCTTAAAGAGACCTGCAACTGCATTTATTCTTATGGGAAAAATGCCATTTTTGACATTCATTTAATCGAAAACTACGTATAAAATTTTAATGAATTTGCAAAATGTTGACAATTGAAGACCTTAATGTAGAAAGGTACTAAGTGCCAAAAACTGAAAATTTGAAATTTTTATGAAAAAAGGTAATCGGATCTTATACGAATATTATACCAAGACGCTAAATGCGAGTTCCAATAAATAAATGTTTATTATAATTTATTTATTAATTTATTTTAATGTTTTTTACAACATTAAGTTTTTAGGATTGTTTTTTTAATAACTTTTTTCACTATTTCGGCACTTAGCATCTTTCTACATTAAGGTCTTTAATTATTCAATTGAAATTTTCTTAAATAAAATAATAAACTACATATCCCTGCCTGAAAGGAAAAAATCGTATCTCAGTAGATTTCTTTAAAACAACAATACAATCTACTGATTGTCAGATAAGATTTTTTTTCTTTTAGGCAGCGATATATAGTCGAAAAAAAACATTTTTTTTAGACAAAGAATTTTTTTCCTCGAAAATTGCACTGCCGAACAAAATTAGCCGAAGAATTGAGGCTATATCACTATAGTATCCTCAGCTACCTAATATTGCCCACAAAAGGCGTTAAACTTTATGAAAAAGACATGGCACTATTTATAAGCCCTGTACAATATGAAAATTTTATTTTTTGGACATCTTTTAGTGCAGGAAATTTGGCCATAATAGAACTACGATTGATAAAAAAAATCATTCTAATCCGTCGAGTGGTTGTGAAAATATACATTGTCAAAGTTTAATGAATTTTTAATTGTTCCACTAATTTTGTCCGGCAGTGTATTAATGTTTCCATGATTTCCTCCGTTATAATTATTAATTGAATGATTGTAAACATTTTGCAAAAAGCTTCATGAGCTGAGTGTTTGTAGTTTTCGACTAATGAAATCTCAAAAATGACATTTTTGCCATAAAGTAACCGCAGTTGTGGGTTCCTAAAAATTTGCGTTCAATCCATTTTACACTTGAAGGTACTATTTAATTATAGAGGTTTATCTTAAAAAAGTTGGATTGTTTTTTCTTTGTAAAAGTTAAAATATGATGATTATTATCAATGTTTTTTTATTTAATTTTACCGAGTGGTCTTTTTTGTGTTCATAAATTGTTTTTTTAAGTTTTTCTTTATATTTTATCTTATTCTTCGCCAGTTTGCCCTTTGAGTCAAGATTTTATAAGAAAAAGGCACTTCATGGGCTATGGTTGACATTTTTTTTATAAGATAATTTTTTTGTAGATCTTTTGTAGACCTTTTATAATAGTTTACCAAGAGTGTGAATATAATAGGATGCCCTTTGTGTTCTCGATGCAATTCTAGGATGTTATTTCCTGAAAGCGCCAGCTACTTCGGGCTATCCTTTCCGTCGGGTCATCCCCATATTCTTTTTTGCATGCCAGCTGCTATAACTAATCAGTCTCTGACCTAACAGACTTCCACAATCGAAGACCTATGAGGTATTCCATTACATATATGTATATTCCAACGAATATTGGTCTTTATCATCGATCATTACATTGATTGATGATCAAAACTGATTATCCATTCAATTCATATCTTATTTTATGGGAATGACTCGGCATGGCTTTCTTTGGTCTCAGAACTCTACGTTACTGGTTATATATTTTTGACAACGCTTTCAAAATATGCCTTAGGCGCTGCTATATACTTGTTTTTTTTTATGCTTTATCGTGAAATCATCCTCCCATCCGTTGTAGCTATCTTAAAATTTGTTCTCAGAATTTTAAAACTGAAATAATCCCGTCAAAGAAGTATTATGGTCCTTAAAAAGCTGTTCATCTGTAAAGACATTTGCGAAAATGTTAAACTGATTTGAAAACTGTCAACAGTTCCGTTCTTCTGGCAGAATAATTTCTCTAAAGTTTGGATAGGTAGCAAGATGTCGTTTATACGACATTAATTTTTTGTTATCTTTGTACACCTTTGATATCATAAAATGACGCATACATGCCATATAATACACGGTCATATTTCAATAACGTGATTCGTGGAATATGAATTTGATGTCAAGAAACGCATGTAATTATGATATAATACGGAAATAAACAGAAAGAGCGAACCGTTTACAAAGCATTCCTTTATTAAAATAAGTCATCATCACTTTTCGTTCTCCATTCCGTTTCTATGATAGCACAAACAGAGGACTTTTTGCATGTTTGAAACGTTTTTCCACATTTTTTAATCCGAACCAGTGGCCTTTGCAGTGCGTACAAAACTTTAAGAAAGATATAAATTACAAATAAAAAGTGTATCAGAGTCAGTTAAGTTAAATTGCCTTTTCTTTACTCTATAACGGTTGTGCACACATACACATCTACGTACAAGTGTCACCCGTTAACACAATCCCCTGTTAAAAAAATAGGTCCAGAGTAACTCGGATTTAAATCTGTTTATTTTTTTCATAGAGACAAATATTTATATGAAATGTGACTTTTTAAACAACAGAATTATATTATTTTCAAATAACGTGGTATTTTCAGGCAATAGGAGATATTTTTCTAAATATCGTGCGCCATAAAGGCTTTAGCCCAACCGTGGGAAAGCGTAGTAAAGTTTTATTTATTTTACAGACGGTATCTCGGAAAGTTAAACATGAAAATAGCGACCGGATTAAAAGTTTGAGCATCCTGAAACTCTCTCTCGTTGGAGAGGAATAAATTCGTTAATTACTGTTTATGTATTCAATTAAATTGCTTCTAAACGGGAACATTTATTTTACGCGTTTCCACATTATTATGATCGAACCTGTTTTGTGCAAGGTGGAATCGCGTGGCCAAATTTCGATTTTGTTCGTTCACGTTTTTGTTACTTCTTTCATCTTCGTGCCATTTCGTATTCAATACGAGCAAAAGCGCGCGCGGCAATAAAATCGCATTGTAAAAATTTCACCGTAGGAAAATTGCAAAATAAATCGTACGAGCGTGAAGGAAATTACGTTAACAATCTTTGGACAATGCCTTCGCCCTCGTTTACCTCTATTACATAGATGTTTTTCCTCTGTCTTGTCTAGCGAGAATTTAAATGGTCGTATTTCAATTTCGCGTTCTCATATTTCTGAAATGCAAATTAGAGAGCGCGTTTTCTATGCGCATAGTAAACGAGACGATTTTCGCTTTAATTTTCAAAAGTTCCGAACGCGTTGCCAAAAAGAACTTTCCCACCGAACGGATTACGTTAATCGTGTTTATTCGGTTACTTTGCAAGTAAATAACCTTATTAGCACCTTAAAAGATTCGATAAGGCGCTCCTTTAAGGGTTACTTTTGATTAATTAAAATTACCACCCCGTGTAATTGAATTAAGGGTGGAAATTCGACAACAAGCACAATTGGCTACATGTGATAGGATCATGAAGAAATTGGGAAAATGAAAGACATCCTGACCGGATTAGAAAAACAGATTCTCATCAGATATGTGCATGTAAGAAACAAATTACTTGAAAATAGAGTATACGCCTGGCGTCTTGTTGAGGTTCCTGTATTACCTAGTAGTAATCACGTATGTAGATTACAAGGGGTTGGAAAACATGTTAACTGACAAGGACAAGACTGTTAAGTGGTTGTCACGGTTAGTTGTTGCTGTAAAAAACTATAAGTGTACTTTTACACCAAAGTTGCTTGCTAGGTGCCGCCTGGAGATAGGAAGCATAGTAATTGTTTTGAAATATACTTACTTACGTTACTTATGTCCGAAAATTTGGACAATTCATGGAAGAGAAGAAATTTATCATTGCATGCTTTGTACTGATCAATTTAGATTCCATGTTGATAATTAATTGAGGACATGCAAAGGAGTGTCCAAGACGTGGAAATGATAACAGTTTAGCAACTGTCCAGGAAATAGGTCAGTACTAAGGATTGTGATAGTTTGGATTAGAGTAGCGATTAATCAAACAACATACCTCATTTTTGTTGAAGTATTTTTAATAATCAATTCATATCGAGACATAATTCTACAATCATTTATTCTTACTTACCATTTTTGCTGTCAAACACACTGTATTGATTTCATGATATTCGTTCAAAATATTAGCTTTAAATACCAGATTTTAAACGTACATATGTAGGTATTATCTGATATAATCACAATCGATATAGAACTTTGACTCGACGATGATTTGTGACAGTTCCTCCAAAAAGAAAATGAGAATTCCATATATGTATGTTACTGATGGCTGATTGGACTAGGAAAAAACTTTCTGTAAAATGAACTCTCAAAGAAAAGGGCACGAATATGAATATCGCTCTCAATCAGTAGTAGAGTTGAAAGCGGTCTGAAGTTTTTTAACAAAATTTTCACTCTAGTTGAAATCTGAGTAAATTTCTATGATCCAAGGACTAAACAGCAATAAATAACTTGGAACATTCTGGACTTCTAAAACAAAAAAATTACGCATTCAAAAATTTTCTATCAAAGTTCTTGTCCTAGTTTTTTGAGATAGTCATTTTTATCGACTACTTGAAACAGGAAAAAATGATCACAAACGAATATGATTCCGCATTTTTAACAAAGTTGTGTGCAAAAATAGTAAAGAAAGAAATCCCCAATGGTCTCCAAGGGAATTTTATATGCAAGAGAACACGCCAGCAAACAAGTCGAGCATTTCTATGAGTAAACTTCGTGATTTCAGGTCAAAGTAGTAAAACACCTCACTTATTCACCTGATTTAGTTCCTTTGGCTTATTATATATCTCTTTCCTAAGCCGAAAGAAAGTTTGAAAGTTCGAAAATTTTTTTCTGTCAAGAAAGTGGTTGGGATGGTTAAAATATTGGTTTCATCTTTTGTGGTAGATGTGGAAGAATTTTTGCGATCACTAATATTGTTAGTTGAATTGTTTGTTTACTTATTCAACTTAACATAATACATATTATGTATTATAATATGATACATACAGTTAGTACCAAAAATATTCGGATTCGAATTAAACTTTTAGAAAATAATATACAGCGTGTTGCAAATCAGTAGATCAATCCGTTATCCCTAGATTCCTTGAATGAAAATAAGTAGACTTACTTTATGCCACTTTTTCCCTTGAGGCTTTATATTCAGTATACAAGGTGCCAAAATTGGCAAAAAAAATATTATTTTTATTAATAACTCCGATGTTTTCTAATCTATTTTTTGAAATTTTGTAGTAGTATAATTAGTGCTCTTTTCCCATAATTTTGGTAAAAAAATTTGAAACAGGCGTGGGGAAAATAGGCAGTTATGCACATGTTCTCCACTCCATCTTTTTTTGTGCACGCCTATGGTGAATTCGAATGTCTTTTTAAATTAACTGTTTCCTTATCTTTATTCCAAGAAAAAAGTGGCATAAGGAAAGTTTACTTATTTTCACTCAAGGAGTCTATGGTGAATGGATTGGCCTACTAATTTGCAATCCTATATAATATAATATAATATAATATAATAATATACAGTGTGTTTACGAACTATTCACTTTATTTTTAAAGGGTAATTAACATTTTAAAAGATGTTGATTAAACCAAAAACACTTTAACAATTGTTTCATAATAAGAGAGATATGATTGTTTAAACAATTTACGGATTAACAATTTTTGTTTTTTTTTAAGTCTTTTTGAAAGGGTGATTAACTATCTTAAAAGTAGTCGATTAAATTCAAAACACCTTAATAAAAGTTGAATAATAAGATCTATGATTTTTTAAACAATTTGCAGTTACGATAATTATGAATTATTTAAAAATAAATTGCTTATAATATCATATCTCTCTTATTTTTCAACTTTCGTGAAGTTGTTGTGTATTTAATCAACTTCTTTTAAGATGGTTAATCACCCCTTGAAAATAAAGTTAATAGTCCGTAAACACCCTGTATTTGCTATGGAATAATTAATAACATTTATTAATGCCAATACAAAAAATTATACAATTATTATTTCAAAATAAATGAAGAACAAAGGAATTCATTGAAAAAAGGAAAAAAGTGTTAAGGAACAATAATCCAAATATATTCGGGCGCTTCTTTTTAATAAATTTAATGAGAACCCAAAATACATTTAGTATTTAGTGTATCCATTTTTTCTGTTCAAAAACACTCCGTAGACGACTAGACATTGAATAATAGTATGTTATTCAACGAATGTAAAAGTAAGCCATTAAATACGAGAATGAAGTTTGAACTTGCCTACGGCTTGTCCGGCAATCATTCTTGTGTCTAATGGCTCTTTTGCACAAATTGAATACTATACTTTATCTTTGACTATCGACCATGACCACTGTCATGATAATATGTGTGACATATGTTACGGATGCGGAATATTAACATTTTTTTTAAATGGTATTTCGCGTCGCCCAAAAAATTTTAAAAATTGATAAAACGTCATGTCAACTCTTACGAATCTAAAATTTTGACATTTTAAAAGCCACTAAATTTATTACTAAAAGTAGTAGGATAACAATGGAACAGGTGAATACTTTTTCCATTGAGGTAAAATGCTGTGCCTTTTCAATTGAAAAATTTTGAAAAAGAGTGTAATTATTTGATGGTCAAAAATATTTTTTTTTTAATAAAGTCTTTATCTATTTTGTTCCATTCTTCTTGTAACGCTTGTAATTTCATATTTCCTAATTCGTGTCTCGAGGAAATGCCATACGTTCTCAATAGAATTGAAATCTGGATCTGCCTATGCAGGGCATCAAATTTATTAAAAATGAAGCGATCGAACATTTTTCGACTATTGTTCCTTAATAGCTTTTTTCATTTTTCAATATATTTATTTGTTGTTCGTCTATTTTGAAATAATAATTGTATGATTTCTTTGTGAATGCATTAATAAATGATTATAAAAAAAGAATTTTTATTATCAATTTTTCCATAAGGAATATACTATTTTCTGAAATTTTATCTCGTGTGCGAATATTTTTCGTAGTAACTGTAGATTTCCTGTTTAAAAACACACAGGATTATTCAATAATCTCCTCGTAAGAAAGTTTTCACCAAATAAAAATATCCATTGTACTAATGTTACTTGAAGCATCCATACTTACATATGTAAACTCAAATTGTCCGAGCACGTTTTTCCATTAAATAGGCTTGAAAAATTTACATATATTCCAAGCGCAAATACCATTGATGTTGTCAGTAAACACGCTTTTTCTACACGCATAAATAGCGCTTTATTTTAACCGAACCAAACACCACTATTCCCATTTTTGTTAAATTTAAAATTGAATTTTCGATTTAAAAAACCATAGGCAACAAAACGAGATGCCAGTTTTTCCCATAAAATACAATGGAGAATCTAATAATGTTGTTTGCTCCTGAAGGAGTGGAATCTGGATTAATGTGGATTGCTGAGTCTCGAACGTGTATCACCCCATAGACAATATACCGTGAGCCTGGCTTTTGTCAGTCCGCATTAATTTAAGACAAACGACGACATTCCAAACCGTAGAGAATGTTGCTTCCTTGACAATAAAAATAATTGAGTCCTAAAGGTGTGTACAAGTAGATGGAATTAATAAACAAAAAGACAGAAGAAGCAAAATACTAATTCCGTTACGGTTTATACCTCATTGATCGATTGCGGTTTATGATTCGAAAAGGGTGATT
Organism: Hypothenemus hampei; assembly: GCA_013372445.1. NCBI lineage: Eukaryota > Metazoa > Arthropoda > Insecta > Coleoptera > Curculionidae > Hypothenemus > Hypothenemus hampei. The sequence continues at coordinate 15,379 of JABRWK010000159.1, read as the reverse complement.
AGCATCAGTCGAACCGAAATTAATAGTGAGGTATGTCTGACAGAGGCATATTGACTATTTTAACAGATTATTAATACAAATTGCCCGGAATGTTTAATGAATGCATGGTTTATTATCTGGCAACACGTGAAAAGTAAAGAAGTTATATTTAGCAGTTGACTAATTAATTTTAGCAGAATGACAACGTTGTAATATAAATTTTTTTGATGAATTAATCCTATAACGATATGCCCATGAGCTTTTCAATGAAATAAAGTCTATTGTGTACCTAATATTCATTTCATACGTATGTGATATATGCACAATGTTACCTAGACATACACTAACCAACCTACAAACTTTAATAACATCGCGACTCATTTTCAGTCCGTTGATTAAAGTCCACAGTCGTTTTTCTCATTTCGAGTTGCCCAAATAATTGCTTTACAAATTAATTAATTTTGGGAGTTTAATTAGGATCTAAGCGCTTATTAATTTAAATAAAGACAGTTTTTTGCATTATTCAGTGTTTTTTCGTAAGCACATGTATATGTAAATAGTATTAAAAATTTTATACAGGGCCGTTTAACAATTTCAAAAAAAATTAGATCCTTTTTTTCCTATAAACATGTATCCTAAAATGCAGCCCCTCCGCGCTACAGCCTACATAAGTTGCGCGACAAAAATCGATTATGTCGAACTGTGACTACAGTTACGAATCAAATCTGCTGAAAATTTGCAAATCCCTGTTTTTTTAGGCACTGTATTCATTTTTTGCTTCAAAAATTATGTAAACTCGAATTTTAAGGGGGCGGAGGGGGGGGGCTTATACATTTTTTATGGCCGAAATTTTATGTTTCCGCCGAGAAGCTCTAAATTTAAACATCGTTTAATTGGCCATAAAAAATTTAACATTTCGATTTCTTGCATTTTTAATACAAGTAATTGTTTGCTAAAAATCCTTAGTAAACAAAACGATAAAAATCTTAAACTAAATAAACTTAACGGGCTGTGATTTCGTGTTTTATTTTTATTTATTATATTTTTTGATACTTTTTTTGAATAAATTACCTTTACTTTTTATAGCAAGTGCTAGAATTGCCTTTTTCCTGCTACAGTGCAATCCCCATTCTTTTCCACGTAGATTGTGGTAGACGCTCTAACATGCGAGAAATGTTTCTTACAACTTGGAAAGCATCAGTAACACATTGACGAAGAACGTCGACCGAGGGCACTGGCTCTGCATTATAAATTAGGCTTTTCAGATATCCATACAAAAGAAAATCCGGTGAAGTGCAATCTGCAATCAAAATTTTAAATGATAGCGCGCTGTTACGCGAAAATGAGAGGGGACACCATCATGTATGAACCACATGTGTTCACGAACGTTTAAAGGCACGTTTTCCAATAAACCAGATAAATCGTTTTGCAAAAAATCCAGATACGTGTCACTATTTAAAGTTTGCGGAAAAAAAGGACCAATCTCGAACAATTCCTGTCTATTTAGTTTATGCTAAACTGTTCCTGGAAGCGGAATTGTCTTATCTCGTGTGGATTTTCTGGTGCTTAAATGTGTATGTTGAGATAATTCACCACTACGTTGCACGTAAGGTGAGCTTTGTCGATAAAAAAAATTTAGAATAAAAAATTAGGATCCCTTGTACATATACAATAACCTACTAACCTCAAGAATTACAAGCGCCTGGGAAAATCTTAAGGAAGCAAACTTTGGACACGTTGAATTTGATATAGATATAAGCTGAATTCATGTAAAAGCCGCCATATAGTTTGACAAGTAACGTTTCAATTCCGTACTATTTGCCTAATGCTTAAACTGGGATTCTCGTCAATGACGATCAAAGCCTGCCGCTCTGTCATTGAATTGCGGGTTTCTCGCGATCTGCTAGCATTGTTCCTGGGATTTTGAAATTCGCCGTATTCCTGGAGATGCCTATGAGAATTTGTAAAAGTTCGGTCATTGGGGAGCCGCCAATTAGAAAATCTTAATGCGTACAATCATCAAGCTTCAAGTACACTACCATCAGCCAGGCCATAAACAAAATGTATGTCAACGAGATATGGTGAATGAATATGGTTCAATTTCCATTTTAATGTTTAATAAAAGAAAAATATGCTAAAATAAAAAACGAGAAGCGGATGAAAAACCTAATTAAAATATTAAATATTACAAACACTAAAAAAGAAAAGAAAAAAATGTCAAAAAACATAATCAACAGCAACAAAATCTGTAGCTAAAGCCCACTACGTTTTTTTAATTTGAAATAATTGATAAATACTTCCTTTTTGATCAGAAACGATTTTCTCGCAATCGATTAGTTGTATTAGAAAAATACAATAAACCAGCTAAATTTTTCATGCCAACTAGATTATGTTTAAATTTAGAATTTCTTGGTGGAAACAAAAAAATTTCGTCTATGAAAAGTGGAGACCCTCTTCCATTCACCCTAAATGTAGGTTTACATTGTTTTTGAAGCAAAAAACAAATAGAGCGCCTAAAAACAGGGACTTGCAAATTTTCAACAGATTTGATCCGTAACTGTAGCCACAGTTCGACATAATCGATGTTTGTCGCGCAACTTACGATAGCTGTAACACGAAGAGGGTGTATTTTACACATCTTTATAGGAAGAAAAAATCTTATTTTTATCTCAAAAATACACTCTTAAAATATTTGTATTGAATTTTGATACATCTATAACGAGAATAAATCTGATCAAAATAGCCTAGGCTTATTCTTGTTCTTCTTCCTGCGTTGCTTATCGTTTTCGGATATTAGTGAACAACATTGTTTTCTTTATCTTTTTAGCTTCGGTTCGGAAGAAACCCTTAGTTGTTAAGGAAAACTATTGTCATAAATTTTGAGGCCGTGAATTCGTTCTTTTTTTATATCTCTTTTCCTGCACATCTTACCTTGAATGGTGAGTTGCAGTCGGCATCTCTGTTCGTTTCTTCTAATGTTCCCTAGATACTCGAGCTTACATTGTCTTATTGCGAGTAGAATTTCACATTCCTTATTCAGTTTTAGTAGCACTTTAGCATTATCAACTCGGTCCATCCAAGATATTCCCAGTAGCACTATATCTCAGAGGCCTCAAGCTTTCTCCTAGACGCCTCAATTAATGCCTATACTTCCATCCCATATAGCAATTCTTAAAATCGTAGTAGCTAGCAATTTTCATTGTTAATGGTAGGCAGTAGAGTAGTTCCTGAATATTTTTAAAATGTTACTATTGAAAATATTCTCTGGCTTTCTCGATGCACTATATCATTTCGAATGATTAATACAATTCATTATTTATTTCCTAAGTGTATGTAACAGCTTTTTCTTTTCACAAATTTCTGTTTCACTAGCAATTGTCCGTGTGAGATTTCGTTTTTACTTACTCATAACCATATCTTAACCCAATCTTAATATTAATATTCGGTACCAAGGTTTGAAAACTTTTTAATGATCCGCATATCTTATATCATGTAAAACGGTTATAGTCTACATATAAATATACATATGTATATAAAATTTATATATGTATAACATTTAATGTTGAAAAGGGACGAGGACACCACACATCCCTACTTCGAACCTCGAATATGAAATATAAACTTATCTATGTATTCAAACAGAATTTTAAAATAGAAAAGTTAAGAAGAATTACTGGAGATATGTTCTCATCCTTCTGATTAGTAGGAAAATAAGCCTTAGTGTTAATTTACATAAAATCTCACTATTAACGACTATCATGATGTGATGGAATAAAGAGCAAATAAAGTTAGCACACGATTAGTACCCTGATTTTTGTCTTCAATTCAAAAAATGTTATCAATACTTTTTAAATTTCTATCATAATAAATAGGGAAAATTTTTTTAATCTATTATTACGGGTGATTAAATCGTAATTTTTGGTCGAAAAGAGATCCAATGAAATGTCGAAGACCAGATAAGAAATAAGCATGAAAACAAAAACGGTTCAATCGAAAAAAATCACGCAACAATTTTCTCAAGCTCTTAGGGCATCTTGTTTATGGAGTTTAGAGAAATGAGCATTAT
>JABRWK010000158.1:174483-198125 GCA_013372445.1 Hypothenemus hampei | reverse complement strand
AGAAAGATGATCTACATACAAAAATAAGAAAACAAATTCCTATCAACGTAGGTCCGGAAATGCTTCTTAAGGGAGCAACCACTCTTTAAAGATAGCGCCCCAAAGGTGGTTTTTGGTTAATTACTCTGGAACTACTTTAGATTCACGTTTCAAATTTGGTACACGAATTATCAATGATATTTATTATTTTTAGTGATTAGATGTCAGTGGATATAATATACAGGGTCGGACTGGAGGCAGGGGTCCTATACATTTTTCATCCTCACTTTTTTCCTTAGTATTGTATTATCAATTTTCTGCAAGCATATTATTCTTACAATTAGATATTTTTCACATGAAAAAGGTATTCTAGTTACAAAGGTCCAGGAAGCACCATTTTCGAGAAAAATCAAGTTGAATGTATCTTTATGTATATATGTTTGCTTAGAAAGCGTTAATATTATTTTATATTATTTTATTATTGTTTAAAAAATAGTGAATTTTACAGTTGATTTTGCATGAAGGCTTTATTTCAAGAATATTAGTTTTTGGCGAGATATGAATTTTGTCTGCAATGTTAAGTATATCTTTGTATTTTAAAATTTTTCAAATATTCTATAGTTTGTTTATTAAACTTAAGGAGGTAAAATTGTATAGTATATGTACTGAACAATTTTCATTTGTTTTCGTTTAGAATTTCCGTGGAGCATTTCTAGCCTATTTATTTTTATTCGAAAAGTGTCTTTCCTTAAAAACAGAACACTGTTTATTTAATCCTTTAAAACAGACAATTCTGTCTTCTTCCTCATAAGCTCCTCCAGAGGTTGTCTTTGTCTCGTTAAGATATTAAAGGATCACCTATTCAGCTTAAAACCCTTTCATTGGGTAACCTTTTACCTTTTGTAACATTGGACCGTTTTACCGGTCCAAAGAATTCTAACAGATTAAAATGGGTAGTAATCATCAGCTTTTGTATCCATTCTCGAAAAGAGACAGGAATTATCTCGGATTATTTTCTGGGAATGTGTCCGATTTCAGAAATCCCTTCTTTTTTTAGGACTCTCGTCTCGGACCAATAATTTTTCTGAATAAAATACGAATAATGGCCAAGGAAAGATCATCCCGAAACTAAAATAAAACTTAAAGGAAAAGTTACATTTAATTAGAATTTGGTTTAGGATAATTAAACAACCATTGCCGTTCATAACGATTGAATGCCGAAAAAGATCTAGAACCCTAGTCGAAATCTAATATTTTCAATCCCATACCACGTTTCACGTCTAAAATCGAGTTCACTGTTGTCTCAAACTTCGTAATTGGCGCCCTTCCTCAAATAGTTTAGAATTAAATTATGTTCCAGTATGAACGAAAGTTTAGAGGTAATAATCCCTAATAAGTTTCGGCACAAATTAGGAATGGAACGAATAGAACTTAATTATCACGAAAGGTGTAAAGTTTATAAAATATTTACGAACTTAAAGGGTTCAAATGAGATCAAGTACCTGTTATTACTTATTTCAGAGTAAACATACAGCGTTGCTCTCATTGGTTATGGTGCTTAAATTAATATATAAATCGCGGATGATTGAAACTTTGATGTCTGTTTTATTGAACTGGACATACAATCGATTGGATAAAATTACAGGACACTGATCCCGGCTTCCACTAGTTTTATGTTCAATAAACTTGTTCAACATCTGTCAACCACCACTCACCAGTTTGTCCGACTTCTATAGTAAAACTACAAATACGAAACTTTCTGTGTATATTTTCTTATAAATCTTCTTCAAGTTTTTTTTAAACACCATATAAATCTGGAATCAGTGAAAATTATTTATTCTTAAACTTTAAAATTTCTAGTGCTATGTAGTATTTTTAAACATATCTGTGTCATAGAATTCTCTGTATGAGAGTATGATGGATGGAAGTTCATTTTCAACAGTTTTAACTATTTTTAATATAGAAGTAGAAGAGGTGATGGAAGACGCATTTTTATAATTATTGTTTGAGTTTTTCCCTTGCCCTGATAAATAGTAATGTCGTTACACCAGAAACAAATGTCGTTTAATTACCTTCCATTGAAAGATTTCTCTTCTGCCCCATTAAAACCATATTACCTTTTGATGTTATGATATGCAATCTTTAGTTTATGACGAAATTTGATTCGAGCACGATTAGATTTATTGGTCCGCTTAACATCTCCAGCCAATTTCCACAGCCCAGCAAACTTTTTAAGGCGATCGACGATCATGGATTGATCGATTGATTGGATTTTTTTCCACAACTAACATGATTGTCAAAATTGAAATAGCGTTCTCTTTTTGAAATAACTTCCAAGCTTGTGTTGTCACATTTGAAATGAGTATGTTCTCCATCAATTTTTTTGGGCGTACCGTTATTTGGCAAAGTACAATAAACAAAAAAGTTCTTCACAAAGTAATTGTTACGTTGATCTACATACAGTATAATTGTTACAGAAGACTTACAAAGTTACATAACAGTCTATATATACTTAAATGAAACAAGTTAACTGAGAATGAAGACTAAGTTCCATCAAACTATTGTAGTTGTGAAAGTTATGGTAGAAACACATAATACAGTTCCTCTATAACGGACCTTACCAATAGTCTTTATTTGAAACACGACATGACACTTTCCTTCTAACTGTGTTTTCGTTATCATCACGAACTCTGTAATGTAATTGGCACCCCTTCTAAAATAGTTTCAAATTGAATTAGGATATTGTTTGAGGAAAAGTTTGAACTTAACATTTTCCCACAAGATTCATAACCGCTATAGTACTAGAACTTGGCCAACAATTAATGTTGGAAAAGTTTTCCAGGTAGTTCATGTGTAATAAAATAAAATTTTCAGCAAGAAAAGGAAGAAACAGGTTTTTTTGTATATTAATTCGGAGTAGGTATTTTTAACTTTTAACGAGGTCCTTTCGAAGCACATTTATGGCCCTTACGAACTCGTTAGCTGTGAAATTTATTATACCGCATAATTTCGTAATAAATTTGATGTAATTGTTTAAAAAACATGAAACCTACAAGTTGTTATTTCCGTAAATTTAGTCCAGCCGAGATTTAAGCTTGGATATTACCAGTATAAGCTAAAATTTATTGCATTAGACCATATACAGAGACCCAGAAAATTTATGTAGTTACACTTACAAGGTCGTTGGCAAAGTTTTTCTATTGTGCTGATAATGATAGTGCATCAAATATTTCATGCTATTTTTTGTGAAGATAAGAAAGCACAAACTTTGATACTAAAGATGTGTTTTGTATACAAAGACTTCTAACTAAGTTGCATAGTCTGGCTGTTCTAAAAATTGACGCTCCCTATACATATAAAATATGTAAGAGAAACATGAATTCAACCATATTTTGTTTTCGCAATATTAAATTTTCTTATTTTTCTGAGCGTATTAAAACAAAACACTCTTTTCTGAAATTCTTCTTTTTTTATAGTGGAAATTCTACACGAGGACTTTAAATTAAAATATTTGTGCCAGTTTTATATACCTACTACAAAAAAAAAGAAAAAAATCAATATGCTCTAGCTAAAATGACTGACACACCCATTTTTAGATCATAATTGCACAGTAAAATTCATCCGCGACAATAAGAGTAATTAGAAAAAATCGGGGACTTTTTGCGCAAACTAACTGTGTAACTGGAAACTTTGTGATGGCGTAATTACTAACCATGCGATATTTTCAATTTTCTCTTTTGTCGCTAATATTAATTTTTTAATTTTTCGTGGCATGCATGAAATTAGGTTAAAGGTGTTGGACCTTTACATGATAATTTCGGTTAAAAACATTGTACATTGAGGAAGTGTAATCATTTGAACGATTAAGTGAGCATTTCCTTAATTACAACGAAACACGCGACATTGTTGAATTTAATTTCCAACTTATTTTGACGGAAAACGTGGTGGAAAATTAAATATTCACCTCGTTCCTGAAGGAAATGTAAATATTAAGTACATTTTCTGCTTTGAACGAAAAGAAGAAAAAAAATAACGTCTAATACAAATCTGTTATTCCAATTTCGTTCCGTAAAACCGAATTCTGATTAAGCTTGAAATAAGAACGCTCCTTTATTTTTAAAATAAAATAACTTGCAGCCCTATAGTGGAATACCGCACTGTAAATCTGTGCATAATTGAAAACATTAATTTTACGTTTCGTAATAAATTTCCAAATCAAAGGGTATTTATTTCTGATTCACTAAAAGTTCAATGACCTAATTAGTGTTTATATGGCTCTGGGGAAATAACAAGAACATTTAAACTTTTGGGGATTTTGTTTAGAAATCTCTTAAAACTATTTGAGGCATCGATGCATTGTCCATGTACTCTTCAGTAACATCTCTCGAAGCAATAAAATCGACTTCGTTAATTGAATTCCTCCGATCATTGCTGCAGCATACAGTTCCCGATCTTGCAGTGGACTCTATTGATTTTTCTTTCATTTAATTTACTCTCTAACAAAATAACCAGAAAAAGGTCTTGTTCTAGCTATATCATGAGCAATCTTGTTAGGAATAGTTAAATTTTCATAATTATATTCTGGTTTTGGAATAAATTGTTCAATTAACAAGATTGGGTCCAAAATTATGGTAAAAGTATGTTAATAATTGCTAATTACTGTTCTACATCATGTGACAGTTTATATGTATATATTAGTTAGTGTTCATGTCATTCATTATTTTATGTAATAGCATTTGTTAGTTTCACTATTAGACATCTTATTCATAATGTATTAAAAATGACACTGATACTTTTAGTATAGAAAGTATCGTATCGAGGAGCTCCAAACAATAGTGTATTAGATATTGACCGCCGGAAACATAATACTGCGGCAACGGGTGGTTGCATCCAAGTGAAACGAGGGCTGCATCACGCAAGTTGTAATTATTTTGCATGATCATTTCCATGTAGATATGATATAAAGCAAAAGCTATTAAAGATCAAATCGAGACACACCCATTTACTCTCGACATTGCTTTCTCGCAAACTTGTACATCTTTAAACCGAATCAATATATTCTTTAAGACACATTTTTTTACCAAAATTATGACTATGTGAGAAAATGGACTGTCTACAAAACGTATGAACCTGTTTTCATTGTTTCTAGGATTTTAAAAAATTTCAAGTAAAAACTCAAGAGATATACCTACGCGATCGACGGTATTGACAATTCTGTAATATATGACGTACCATTTCTAAGCAAATAAAGGAGAATATGTTCGAAAAATGCCATAAATCTATTGTATAGTCACGGTCGAAATATAGTGTTGTCTTTAGTTGACCTAAAACCCCGGGGGAAATATAAAACTCTAGAAGATTCGCCGGTCATCAGATTAAATCCGCTCCCTGAGCGAAGGAAGGCTATTAAATCGTCAACCAAAGCGGTGCTGCGGCTTTATGATACTTTAATCAGTTGTTCCGGTAAAATACCGTTATTGCTTAAAATTGCCTGATTTATTTTCACCAAATTAGACAGTACCCAATTATAAAATATAATATAATAATTTCCAATTGTAAATTTTCATATAAATAGAATCAACTTTACCTATTGTATGTCCTAAATCGACAATTCAAATTTAAAACTATTTAACTTTCAACTTTGCACTCACTAGTTGTCTAGTAAATACTTCATTACAAACTTTGTTTATAACAAAGAACATTAATTCTATTAAAGTAGGTTTATATATAAACGTAGTATGAAAACAGAGTACCATACTCAAAATTCAAATTTTATTCTGGTCGAAATAAAAGACCCAAGACCTTGTAATAATTCATATTTGGTAAAACACATGTGTTTTATGTTAAGTATTATTTTTGATGTTATCAGGATGACGAATACCATATAAAAACTAGAAAGGTCTGTTTTCCGTTAGGTCATACGTGGTCCTTTTTCATTTATGTTTATGCCCGATTTAGTGCTCTATTTATCGCCCTGGAACCAACTCTGAAAGTTTAAGGGGCGGGAATATTTACGGCATTATGAGTGAGCTTAAAAACCACTTCTTATTTTATTGTGCAGAAGATTTAGCTTTGTCGCATTCTCACGGAAATACATTAATTTACTTTTTGATATATGGTCCTTAAATTTTTTGCCCTTCCTTCTTTGTTCAGCTGAAAGCTACTAACGTTGTCAGCCGTTGGATTATATTTTCTTCCAAGTAGTTTAACACTGAAAATTTATTTCGTCTCAAAAATGTCCCTTTTTAAAGGTGGGTATTATTCATGAAATGTTGTTATTAATTGAAGTGGCATAGTGTTTTTCGTTTCCACATATAGTAAAACATCGAGCACCGACCTTTTTAATTAATAATTTTTCAAGAGCGAAAGCAAAGTAATGGTATTAAAATGCTAATTTTAATTAAAAAACGTGACTGAATTCGACCTCTTTATTAGATAAACATTACATTCAACCAGCCAGCATGCCTGAACGTCATTTTCTACTCGGAAAACTTTCAATCTAAATATGTTTAATTAGGTCGGACACAAAACTGAAGCGATAGTTTTGAACGTTTGTTTTTGTAGTTTAAATTATAAAATTTCCCATTAGATCATGTCATCCACTACCCACTCTACCAGAATGTTATTTATATCATATTATATGATATAAATAAACATTGATGTATATTATATAATGTGAATACATTATTATATAAAACATTTATAAAAAATATGATTAAAGGTGAAAATGTAAACCTGAGTGGTTACATATGGCTCCATTAGAACAAAGGGGATATGTATTCTGACAACAAAGCATCATTGTGTTGTGCACTCTTGGAAGTGCAATTAAGATTTCATCCAAAAATCTACTTAAGATGTATCCATTTTATGTTACCATCTGCTGGTTTTAACATAGTACCAGAGGAATATCAAGAACTCATAATGCCATAATGTCTCCTCAGAAATAGAAAATTTCACCTTCATAACGATTAAATTAAAATTTTCTAATTGGAGACAACAACGAAGGGTATCAACTAGTGTTGGCTCATGTGTGTGCGTTTTTAATACATTGTTTCGAATCTTCAACTTCGCCAATGTTTGAGAGATCAATAATTTGTGCGTTTTAATACAGTGACAAATGCAAGCATCTCTTATATCGTGTCTCAAAACTCTCTAATTCTTGAAAAGCAAAAAACCGAAATATTTAGATGGAGAGGCTGGAATGAAGAAAGGAGGGTGTCAAACTACAATACGCATACTAATGCTATGTAAAACTAATATTAATAACAAGCAAATAAAATTAGAAAATCGTTGTTCTAGAGTAGGTGCTCCACTTGCGCTGTATCGATATTTCGATACAGAGCACCAAACAAACAGTAAAATCTTTTTGTTTGCGTTGATATATTGCATTGTCTTATGTTTGAAAATATAAAAATATCTCGCAATACCAATCATTAGTATTGCCCACTATCTCCTCAACCATCAATGTTTTTGCTAGTTTGCATCAGTGTTTTCGCATTTTAAACCAAAACCCCTACTCAGAAACAATCTTTTTAATCATTGTAGATGACTGGTGTGACCTAAAATATTTAAATTTAGCATAACAGCGAAAAACATTACAATATAATTATCTACATTAGTCTGCTGAATACTTATTTAGGCACCACTGTTTGGCCAAATCACTTTTAAAATGATAAAAAATGGGACAATGTTCTCTGGACAGTTCCATTTCTCCACAGCAAATATAAATACAAACAATTGTTTGAAACACCATAATACAACTTTTAAATGAAATATGGTAATGAAATCTGAACAGCTGGTAGCTAATATGACCGGTGGTATGTAACTACGATTTCCGTATCTAAACTAGAGTTTCCACATCCAAATATTTTAGACTAACTCTTATGTAATGTATGTAGATAGTTTATTGAAAATCTATGTCCGATAATCAAAAGAACCTTTTAGTGAAAACTGTGATAACTTTAACATTTGGAATACAAATTAACTAATTAGTCAAACTGAGAAAATTAACGCTGGGATTATCACTGTTATTCAGGTACCCACTAATTCTATTAAATGTCGATTTTGGAGTTGGAATTTATCGGCAAGAGTTCGTACTGAATTTTCCTTTATTTTGCCAATATATTAAATTCAAATAGTGAAAAATTGAATTATAAATGTTCAGTGAATATTCGGGGCAATATTTTCGGGCTTTTCATTTTGTTTTACTCACATTAAGGTTCGATTCGATTCCATAAAAGGGCATATAGTATAATGGGGATTATCGTGCAACAAGATCGCCAACATTATTTGAATTATTTGATAGTTAATTATCCGAAACGGAATCCTCTAATTAGATTTTGTAAAATTTATGTATCTGATATAATTAAATCATTTGCATTAGTAAAATTGGAGGATTTACATTGGTGTATCGATCAGATAGTTGAACAGAAAAAACTCATTACATGTTACATCAGTAATGAAAACTGGAAATAAATTCGATTTACGATAAATTTATGCATGCAAGGTAAAAAAATACGAAGTGAAAACATATTTCATGCCTTGGCAAGCTGTCGACGATGAAAGGGAATATCATTTGACGGATTGTTATCAACGATTAATGGGATCATTGATGAATAGAATAGCGGGCACCAATATATTTTTGCTGTTTGAAAAGAGGCATTTTAGCTGAAATAAGTCCATTCTAGAGCTTGATCCATTAATTAAGTCTTTGAACCTATTAAAAAAACATGTATTTCTAATACCTATTTAATCGGAAAATTAAAAATGGCCATTTTCAGTCGGATTTTGTAGCCCAAGTCCGTTCGCTTGGAAAGTTTGTTCTATCTATGCAAAAATTACGGAATTTGATTTCTGTTTCCACTACGCTCATAACTCCGGTTAAATTTAATTAAACCCCTGGTCGACCTGGAAATAATTTTTAGCATTTCTCAGTTTAAAACAAGCTACTAAGTCTCAGAATATGCTTTGCACACCGCAATTGTAAAAGCAAATCAAAAGGAATAATTAATTTCTACAAGGAATATGTTCATTAAGGACTCTAACTTATATATAACCCTTGTACTTGTACCATTTCGACGTTCACATTTAAAATATATGGATTCTCGCCTCCTAATTGCTTCAATAAATCAATCAATGTACGCAAATATTGACACATTTAATTCTCAGGTCGGTTACATGCTATTATAATAGGCATATGGGCAATTTATATTAAAGGACCGATCATTTATCTTTGTGTTCAAAACACCTGTTCTAAACGTCTTTCTTTTCGATGAAAATTGTTTCCTCGTCTTCCATATTCATAATAGATTATCCCTAAAGGTGTCGATGTATATTCATCCAAGTAATTATTATATGATTATAGGTTGTACAGGTATAGTTATATAAAGCTGATTCTGGAAAATATTCTTTCCAAATTGAAATTTCCATTTAAATCCCGGCAAAGTCAAGAAAAGCTAAAGGGATCAAACATTTCCGGATGCCGTATACACATAGGATTTTCTCGTAAATGAAACTGTTTCCAAAGTTTCAGATTTGATTTGAAACATAAAGTAATATATAATTTTCGTAATAAATTATTTGACTTCATTAGGTTAATTATAAATTTCTAAAGACAAATTTGAAGGATTAGCTGTAGGGATCTCTAGCTTCGAAAGAAAAACTTCTTAAATTGTCTTTTCTTTTAATTAGACCCATCTAATTAGACTTAATTTTTACTCTTTTCTCTTTTATATTACTAATTAATTGTATTAATAATCCAGTGTCTAAATATTAACAAATCTCTCTTTAAATATCCCCGCCTATACAGAATGAATCACGTATTCTGATACATTATAAAAATTTACCTTACCTTTTTTTGTATATATTTTTTTATTTTAGGACTAGGATAGATAATATGGGTAAGATCTACTTATGTAAAATCTTTTCAACATCATACTACTTCCATTTATTGTGGAAGTCAATGTCAACTTCTATATTTTAAATGGAAAACTTTTTATATATTTGCATTTCTAAACCCTAGACATTATTCTGTACCTATTGTTTACATTTTTACCGCGATTTATGATTTTTAATAGCTTTGTTGGCAATGTAGATACATTACCGGTTTCTCAGAAACATGCATGCGTACTTTAATTACACATTAAATATGTAATGCCCTAAACAATAACGTCAATGTCTTAGGACTGCAGCAAATTTACTTTCACTTGCCATTTGTACAGTTTGAAAATTAGAGCAAACAGAATTGTACCTATAAGAGTTGTTTTCGACAATTCGTAGATTATCAGGAATGTGTTTGCTTGATATATTTATATAAAACAATTTGAACCAAAGTGTCGCAGACATATCTAAACCAAATGTAAACATAAGGCTATATATATCTGTAAGTATTAATCTTTAATCAACTTTGAAAACAAGACATCCGGTTCTTAATGACAGTCGGTATAATATTTATTGGAGCAATTCCGTTCATCTTAATCTATCATCTCTGGTAAACATCTTAACAAAGATTCACAACACTAGTTTTGTATTTTAGTATAAATTTTTGAAAAACGGACAAGTGGGGTATAGAAAAATCTAATAAGCATTTAATCAGTTTAGCAGCTAGAATCTATAAATTTCAAAATATATATTGTATAAGATATTCTTTATAGAATAAGGAACTTGCTGTTATCGTTCGGTATAAGTGGAAACAATATTAAAAGGAAATATTTTACTTGAGTAAATCATATCCATATTATCCTAACTCCAGAAAACAGGTATTAAAAAAAATGACAAGAGCAAAAGCTTCTAATAAATCAATTGTGTAAGTCATGATACAGGGTGTCACTAAAAGGTCTTTACAACTCTCAACCAGATAGAGAACAACTCAAAAGAATTCGATTTAACTAAATCTGTCTTGGTTAAAAATTGATACTAATTGAAATATAGAGTACTAAAGTTGAAACAATAAATCAAATGTTCATTAATATGTTTCGCTCACATTGAGCTAATTTCCTGAAATCTAGTATCTGGGGGTTTTTCGGGATGAAAAATTTTAATTTATTGATGATTTAATTGCATCTTCTAGAAGGCGTCACAGGCGACGATTAGCACACTTTTACACCATTAAAACTTTTTTGTTCTACGGTGTATGTCACTTTCGGCTAGAAAATTTTTTTCCTTACCATTTTTTGCTTAAAAAAGATATACCTCATTGGCGTTGCTTACAATTAGAATCAACAGTTTTTAATAAAAATGCATTTAAATCTGATGATGCAAACAAATTATGTCAATAACGCTAAAATAATTTACTTACATCCCTATCTTATTTTTTATCCACAAAAACAAGGATATAACACTTCAAGGTATAAAAATTCTTCATTTTTGGTTACAATAATATACAATTTCTTGCAAAAAATTGCAAAAAAAAATCTTAAAAAAAAAAATTGCAAAACCTAACTTTCGATTCACTCTGACAATTTGCATGCATCATCAGCTTTAGATGCGTTTTATCGAAAACCTTTGCTTATAGCGCCGTTAATGAAATATACCTTTTTTAAAGAGAAAAGTTAGGAAAAAAGATTTTTCTAGTCTAAAGTGATATACATCGTAGCACAAAAAAGTTTTAGAGATTTAAAAGTATGCTAATCGTCGTTTGTGGCGCCCTCTAAAAATATAACCAAATCGTCGATAAATTTGAATTTTTCGTCCCGAAAAATCCCTATATACGAGATTTCGAGAAATTAACTCAAAGTGATCAAAACATATTAAAGAAAATGTGGTTTATTTTTTAATTTTGGCACCTTGTATTTCAGTTAGTATTCAGATTTGACTAAGGTTACTTTAGATAATTTTGATTATTTTAACCTGTACCCTGCCAGGTAAAGTGCTATAAATACCTTTTAGGGGCACCCTGTACAATATCAATTTATGTATCTATTAAATACTTTGTGCTTTATTCTATTTTCCTTTGCGTGGTGAAAAAAAATGTTCTAAATTATCGTTATACTGTTGAGATTGATCGGTAATATTTAGTAGTGAAATGAAAAAGGCAGGAATTAATGTTGTCGTTGAGAAAAAAGAACATTATAATTTAGAAAATATGTTTGGAATGCAGCCAGAAAAATTAAGACCACTTTTTCTAATCATAAAGAAAATGTTGAGGTATGGATAATTAGCAGAGCTAAAAAAATAGAGGGCAATAGAGTAATTTCGAGAAAATGAGAATGGAAGAAAAGGGGGAACAAAACGTGCAGAATTTATGATGGAATTTAAAGGAGACTATCTATGCACGAACTTCGACCAGAGCACCTCAAAATGATATCTCGAGCTATAAATAATTTTCTTCGAAGGAAATTAGTTTTCGGGTTTGGATTTAGGATTTAAATTTACGCTACGTAATTAGTTTCCAACAACTTTTTTCATCATCCTTAACAAGGAAATGCTCAAGTGGAATTATTCATAATTCACCGTGTAGTTTCAGCTGAAGAAGGTTTTGGTAAGTTTTAGCGAAGAAGGTTGTTTGGATAATTAGTCGCCGACGACACTGAATAACTATGATAAGCAAAGTTCTAAACAACGGCTCATTGTATTAAATACATTTACTTTCGAGAAGCTAATGTAATACTTATCTTGTTACTCACAAGTTAAAGCATCGGATATTTATTTCACAACTTATTCCATCTAATCTGATTTACTAAAGGACAAAGTTTCATAGCATTTTTTTTTTCTAACATGAAAAATAAATTTCGTGCCTCAGTATATAAAGACAACGCTAATCTATTAGGTTAATAAATTAATATTAATTTGCCTTTAAGGTTCATTCCACCTTTCAGGGAAAAACAGAAGCATAGATAAGATTAAATAAATGCAGAGAGAGCAACCCATATATCTTCATGATGAGTCCCCTCTTTGTAAATGCGCCCTACTCATTAGCTTAATAGTATTTGAAGAATATTTGAAGTATTTAAGTAAATTTCTTTTATAACGCCAAATATTTTCGGATGTCTTTTTTTTTAAATAGTATTTAAATAAGAAATTAAATATTGTGAGATGTACAAATCTTAAAATTGAATAGTTGAATAATTTTTGTCCAATTGGCCAAATTAAAGTTCCTAATCAATCTCAAAAGTTATGCTACTTTTCCTACCTTGCCACTTTCTTTAGGTATTCTGGGCCCAATACTTCTTTATTTGACATGACATTTCTTCAAAGTATAAGTTGTGGACAGAGATATAAATATAATATCGATGGTCTCGAGTCAATACCTCGTAAGTCCAAAAAAAAATCGATTTTATGGTTTTGGCTTATTGAGTTCCACTTTACAATCTGCACCATCTAGAGGCCTGTAGTAATTGAAAAAAATCACTTTGCCATAGAGTTAAGTAGAAACCAATATCAGATAAACTAAATTACAAATGATTAATTAATTGAACGGTTTTATGCAAAAACCTATCAAACGATAATATTAATAATATC
This sequence comes from Hypothenemus hampei, assembly GCA_013372445.1. NCBI lineage: Eukaryota > Metazoa > Arthropoda > Insecta > Coleoptera > Curculionidae > Hypothenemus > Hypothenemus hampei. Next base: position 184,688 of record JABRWK010000158.1, on the reverse strand, counting down.
AATATTATTATTAATCAGTTATATTATCACTTGTCATTGACACAACAGGCAGTTCGGTACCGCGACAAGTCTAAGGCCAAACAAGTGTAGCCTAAATATGACTTGAGCTGTAAGCAAACCAATGGTCCTATTTAGTTTATTCTTATTCATTGCCAGTAGTTGTTTAATGCTTTTCGTCCTTGTCCTCTCTTATAGAAACTTTGCCAGTCCGTATTAGGTCGTCTGTATGGATCTGTCCTCTATCGTTTATTATGTTCCCCGTTTAGAGTGTCCTTGAGAGTAGACTTTCCTATGGCAAAGAGTATACACCTACGATCTGTCTTGATGGTTCCCTGAGGGGTAATTTAAATGTTGCACCCCAGTCTGTTCAGTGTCTGCATATATTTCTACACTACATATGATTTTATAATTCTATCTGCGATAGCGCCAAATGCTGTGCACCTTTTGGTGTAAATTTTACATGTTTTTTCGTTGACACTTTAGGCTATCGGTTTTTCATATATAAATTTTCGTAGTTTCTGTTTAGAAAATCGTTGCTTACATGTGTTGCTCGTTGATTTCACTTCGTAATGAATGCATTCCGACTCCATGTACGCCTTCACGTCTTAAGTCATATCTATACGAAATATTTACTTCAATATTAGAGAACAATGATTGTTGATCCTTATTAGACTATAGACTTAGAAGATTCTGTCAATATAGTATTTTCTTTTATTCGGTCTTGCTTTAGTGTAAAGGGTGGTATAAATAAGGATTGTCGCTTGGTATGAGTCATACCCATCTATTTTTATTCCTCCTAATACATTAATCTTTACGTTTTGATCTTGGCTACACTAGTATCGGGGTCCAGAAAACGTGTCCGGTACTATTTCTAGCGGCTCCGTAGATGTAGTTCTCAAACTTCTTGTTGCAGCCATCAGTAAGCTTAAAATGCACATACAGGGCTCCTCAGTCAAAAATTAACAAGATAACTTTAAGATATATCTTGATTAAATAGAAGAAAATGATGAAAGACATAAAGTTATTTGTCGAAGGGGAACCATTCTATAAGCATTTTTCAATCGCCATTTCCAAATTCCACACAGTAATGACATTAACCCTTGAAAATTTAAATGGAATAAAAAATCATGAATACCTTATTTTTAAGTTCTTTAAATCCTATTTCTAACACTGTTTAATTTTTTTAGTTCAGTCAGCAATCAGTAGAATTATATTAGACAAATACTAAAATGAATTTATCAACAACGAACCAAAATTATTCATAAAAATAAGTAATATTGTAGTTAATAATTTTTATGACCAATTAAAGAATTTTGACAACAAATTTTATTGCGTGGGTATAATATCTAATAGGCGAAGCTTCGCTGTATCAGAGTTACTTATCTCGAATTTCCGCTTGTTAACTTTGTCATTTAAGCAATAGTTTACTCTACTAAGGAAAGGGTTCAACTAATTGAATTGTATTTTGATATAACAACTATATTAATAGAACAGTAAAAGTGTGTAATGAAGAATATCCAGACAAACGTGTCAGTAGAAATTACTTGCAATTAGTAGGTAAAGTTAAAAAAATTATAAGTGATCAAAATAAAAAAATGATATGTTGAACATGCTGCTACAATGAACAATGACGTCATGTAAATAGAAGTTTTGGGTCAGATTTTTGCCGAACCATCTTCGCACAACAATAAACGAAGATAATTTCGAAACGCGTGTATAATTTAGTTATGGCTCTAGTACAGTGCTTGCTTCTAATCAGTATGTTATTTTTAAAATCTGCTTTTCGGATGAATATGAATTTTTTCTTAACAAAAACTAAATAACCATAACTATCGTTACTGGTCTGATGATACTCTTAGAGAATTCCGTGAGGTGCATCCTCGGCACCCTGAAAAATTAAATGTTTGGGCTGGAATATTTTTCGATTCTTTGGTTGGTCCATAATTTCTGCTAATAAATTTAGGGAGCGACACGTATTTAGATGTACTGGAAAACGCCATTAATCCCAGATTCACAGAAATAATGGAAAACAGTGAACAGTATGACAACAATCACCTCGTTTTCCAACAAGACGGTGCTTCTCTGTATTATACTTTAGGTTTACGACAATATCTTGATGAGATGTTTCCTGGTCGCTGAATTGGAATAAGAGGACCTTTTATTGAATGACCAACTCGATCAGTAGATTCCAGTCTCTGGACTATTTTTTATAGGGATATCTGAAATAAAAAAATTACGTCACTGAACCAAACTTGTTGAGGTCGTATGCCAAGGAATTGTGAATGAATGCCGCTAGATAACTCGTGAAATATTATGGACCGTCCGGCAACGTTTTGAACATAACTTGTATTATTGCATGGAAGCAGGTGGTGCTCGTTTTGAACACTTATTAATTGAGTTGTTTCCAAAGTAATCAAGATTTTTTAATTAAGTTTTCATTCTTATAATGATTTACTTCTACATTTAAGACACCATGTTTCACGAAATTGAAGACCGAATTAAAAAAATGGGGCTATATTGAAAAAAAGTTTTAAACATCTCTAGAATAAGATTCTATCTGTCAGGTCATTCCATTTAAAATTTTATGGGATGATGTCGACACCTCGTTGGGTTTGAACATAGCGATTGAAATATGTATACTCACGGATTGGTTTCTCCTTGATAAATAATTTCATGTATTTCACTAATGTTTACTTTTTAATCGAAATATATCTTTAAATTGTCTTAAGTTTTTGCTGGAGCACCCTACATAGTTGCAAACTATTCTTCTGTCTTTCAAGATGGGTGTTCCAGTTCAATTTAAGGTCAAAGTAGACTCGCAAATATTTGATTGCTTCCATGTATTCTATTTCCATAATTTTATAGGTTACACGATTCTCAAATTGTATAATAAATCTTTATACAGAGTATTGATTAAGTATATCTGTTTATTTTAAGACAAAATGTTCGACAACATGTGCCGATACTAACACACTCTAGAATCTATTGTCTTTTGTTTTTATAAATAGTTAAATATTGAACATTATAATTATTATGATAATATAAATATTACCTTAAAACGTCACTTTTTTTGTTAGTCATGGCATTTGTTTGCTTTAGGGGCAAATATTACATGGCGTCATACTTTTTTTATTATTACTGTAAGATATTTCGCATTCAGAGGCAACACTGCTACTTTTCCTCACCAGCCATAAGTTTTGATGATGCTCCTTACTTAATGAATTTTACTATACAGGATGTACCACGAAACATATCATATTTGAGAGGTCGATAGTCCACATAAAGTTTAATTAAATGCCATCAGTAAAACGTCTTTTTTTATCATTTAGTTATGAAAATTTCTATAATTTTTTTCTATAATTTTATGTTTTTTAATAAAATAGTTATATTTCTGTTTCGATAGAAAAAAGTCGCATTTTGAGCAATTTTTAAAAATTACGTTAAATTTAGTAGAAGAAACTACCTACTCGTTATACAATATAACTTTTCACACTTTTTAAATTCACAAGAAGTGTGCAATCGACTTTATGTCTAAAAATCAATAATCTTATGCAAGTTAGTAGGGTTAGTAGTTCTCGCAATGAATTTCTGAGCTACGGCTTTGAGGACTTCACAAAAGTTTCCTACTAAAATTCTATTTGCAAGGATAAAAAATATGATAATCAACCTAAAAAGTTCATTCGTTAAGTTTCAGACAAACTTTATTTAAATGTTAATTAAAAATAAATACGTTTTTATACATTGTGTACTGTGTTGAGCAGCCACTAATTTGCCACTAAATCGACTCAACTCGGTGTTGTTGCAAAGCGTTCAGTTGAGGGACAACTGCATTTTCCAACATCTCATAAAAAGAGACAATATTTAAGTGGTCTAATCGTATAATCAGTTTACAAAGAACTGATACTGGCTAGTATTACTATACGTGTAGCCTTAGGAGGATTTTAGTAATTTTTTTAGAAAAAATCTATGATATGGATAGTGAGGAGTTCTGATTTGACTCCATTGAAGTCCAGTAGTCAAAACATGTGATCGGTTTATATCAAAAATTGAAATCATTTGTTTTTTGAAGATGAGAAGAAGTTTTTCGTATGATTAGATCAGTTGTAAAAGGCACGAGTTTGTGTCTTTAATATGAAGCTTGGCACTTATATCAGCAAGAGTATGAGTAGTCAAAAAAAAAAGAAGCNATTTCATAACAATGTTGACGAAAGAGCAAAGAATTTACTTGATTCAGTGCTATGGTAAAGGCGACAAATCAACCCAAAAAAAAAATTACTTTAATTTCAAAATTACTTTTTGGGACTTAGAAATATTTTCGACTAAATTTGCTTATTTTTTTATGTTCCTCTATAACGAAAACAAAATTTGAAACAGTGACAATGGATTCAGCTGTTTTGGAATAAGCAAAAAATTTTGTAAAGAATACATTTTTCTCATAAAAAGTAAAATAAAAAAGTTTTTCCTCTTGGCAACCCCGTCCGTGGACATACGGTATATACAAAAATACATTCTCAACATAAATAAGAAAATAGAAAAATAGATCTCATGTATTATGGAGCAATAAAATTAAATGTTTTCTAAGCCAAGCAAAAAATAAAATTTTCCAAAAACAAAAAAATCAAAACAAAGAAACAATTAATTTCAAAATCTAAACAGATTCATTATAGACGCCTGCAAAAAATATTAAGATGAAAAATCTCTTATTTTTCTCATTGTTTTTCCAACTTTTTTACCCAAATTATAACAGCAGTCCGTCTAATCGAATTGTGTACTATCGCAAAATCTCAATAAAATATGTTAAGAAGCATTGTAGTTATTAGCAAAAATATTTTTGATTTTATTAACTTCAATATCCTGTATATTGAGTATAAAGCGTCAAAGTAAAAAGTGACTTAACAAAAATCTAATTGTTTTCGAATTGTACTGACAATTTATGGTTAACAGTTTAACCTACTAACGTGTAATACATTGTATTTCTTTCCTGTAATTGGTTCTCTTAAAAAAATACGACAAAATTGCATAATTTTATTTTAAATGAATTTGCAATGAAAACTCATATGAGTATTACCTTATTTGTATATGCAAAAAAGTAAAAAGTGTGCCAACATTTAGATTTTTATTCGAAAAATCTAATTTCCCACAACGATTCTTCTAAATAATATTTTCGATTTTTTTGCTTCGGATATTGGGATCAAAATTTGATCATGAAAGATTATATGACATTTAATAAATATGTTTGTGTGATCATGATGTTATGCAAATCAAAAATGTTCATGAATAAAACCAGACAACCAGTACATCTCTAAAAAAGAATATCTCATGAAGGTCGAAATTTTGTTATTTAAATTGATATCTATAAGTTAACGTACAACAACGTGCATATCCGGATGACATAATGGTGCCCTTTGGGAATCCAAATATAGTACGCTGCTAATGGAAGTAAACTAAAAAACTTTTTATGTTTACTAACTTAATTGAAAAAGCTCAATTAACAATCCCTAAATTGAATTAATTTCACTCTACCAAAGAGCTTGCAGGGCTTTAGTAATCTAAAATTATAATTTATAATTCATAACTTACGATTTTCCTATCTTCTTTTTTTGTGGGAGAATACGGTCTAAAACGTTTTTACCAGGAATCCCCTAGTAATATCTAAAGTCTTTGATCTACGTGGAAATAATTTCTTATTAGTATTCCTGTATGTTTGCTGGCTGCAGAGAAATTTAATCGTCCGAGTTAGAAAGGACTTATGGTGCAAATAATCCAGTTCAGGCTTTGATATAGAATTCGTTCTAAACACTTTTAGATTTCCTAGATATGCACTTACCTACATACATGCTGGGAAATGTATTGGAGAACGTACCTAAAACAAAAATAGCATCAATGTAATTGAAAAATTTATAAATCCGGGAAAATGATTAAGCAATTGTTTTCTAGAATACATCAATCTCTTTATCAAAAGCAATCTTTCCTTATAAATATCAGGAAAGCCTCATTCATTCTCCCATCTGTCCTCAGTTGGATACTAGAATTGTTCAATGGAAATACGTTTATAGGCTTCTTACTATTAGATTGGAAAATCCCTTTTCTATTGAGCTATTACGTAATTCTTTATAGTTATTAAATTTGTGTAAATGTGAAATGTAAAGTTGAATGATGTCAGCTTTTATTTTTCCAACAAACGTATGTGTATGGTTAAAACAAAATATGTTTTTACGTCGTTTATCATCCTTGGGTTTATATAAATGGTTAGGGAGGTGAGATTACATAAAATTTATGAAAACTTAGCATAGTGGCATATTCCAGTAAAAACGTAAAGGCGGAAAGCAACTACCCGTAAATAGGAAAAACGATGCCTTTAGGGAATTTTAAATCACGTTAATGGTTTTCCTTAGAATATTAGATTTCGGATAAAAATCTGTACACATAATAAAATTGTTGTCAATTACGGTATTAGATAAGCACCTACTTGTTAATATAGCTATTAATTACTGCTTAGATGTTCATAATAATTACCATATATCCCAGATCAATAATTAACTGCTTTAGGCATACAAGGTCAAATTGATACCGAGTTCGCAATCAACCACAAACCTATTTTGACTTTCCACTTTAAAATTGGGAAGTTTCAACAATGGCCCTTGAAATGATGCCACCGAAACTGATAAAATAAGTGATGTTTTCATGCGTCAAACTTTCCAAAGGAGAGCTGAAAGTAAAAAATTATAAGCCTCGTACAAAAGTTATCCCGAGGAAAAAAATGATTGATCGAAGAATTTAATCAATTTGAACGTTATATTCATATGATGAAGCGTTGTTCTTTAAAAAAATTCGCCTTTAGAGATTAAAGAGCAAAATAAACGCGTGGTAGTTTTTCACTGATTGTAGGATTAAGATTGAACTTTGTTAAATTAAACCGCAAAGTATTTGTGTTGAGAACTCAATACAATCCAAATTTGTGAAATAAATGAAATTGGCATAATTTAATGCGACCGTATTTACAAAGTCGGAGGTAAACCACTGTAAAAGCTTAGATTACAATGGGAGCAGAGAAATTTAAGATTTATTGCAGTTGACTGAGAACGTAAAACAAGAATACGTCTTTTGGGAAATAGGAAAATAACAACAGAGATGTAGAAGTTGTAAATCGTTGTAATGATTTTCTTTTTTCAAGTGTCTTCTCGCCTTAAATAAAATACCCCCTTATTAGAGATGCAAAATGGCCCTTATTGTTTTACATTTACAACAAATGCTTAACGCGAAAATTATTATTTAATGACCATCCTAAATTATACGTTGATCCTGAAAGGTATCATCCGATTTATAATTATATTTGTTGAAGATGGAATTTCGTCGTTTTACAATGATAAATGCAACGAATTTCTTTTCAATAAAAAAATAAATTAAAAATGTCATTATTTCTTTTAAAATAAAAACGAATTATAAGTTACGCATTGTTAAACTAATGTACATATTTTGATGCTGTTGAAATTCAATTGACTTCAATTATTTACTTTGTTTTAGAATGTAAAATAACATTTTAAATTAAAATCCGGTTCCATTTTGTGATATTTTAATAAAAATTATTAATGAAAGGTTAATGTTATTCACGTAAAATCTGTACACGACCTAGAGTGATATTAAAATAAATTACTTTTTAGAAAATGTTTTTTTGGTTACATAAAATGTTAATCATCGTAACATTATTTACATAACAAGAGCTTAAGGTTTTTAGCAATTTCTCTCAAGTTTCTCTATTTCGTAGCCATAAAATTTTACCAGAATGTTTTCAGTAGTAAAATCCAAGAATAAAATTGAATTTAAGTAATTGCAACTTGTCGAGCAAAAGGCTCATTTCCGGAAACTTTAATCATTTAACACAACATACTTGTTTGTGTGTTTTAAACGATGCTCCATAACAATATGTTGGACACTTTCTTCCATCATACTAATTAAATGAATTACAAATGTTTTGACTAAGTAACGAAGCTGCCTTATGGAGTCGGATATAATTCAACTAATTACATGAGAATGCTTTTTACTTTTTTTCTTCTTAAGGAAATATTTCTCTGATTTGAGTGTGTTAGTAACTTAAAAATTTTCTCATTATAATAGTACGAATTTCATTTTTTTATTCTGTCATTTCACTGAATTTCATTCAGTGAAAACGAATTAAACTTTCAGGCATGTAGGGCGCTATACGTGTTTGCTCATAAAACACACACATAAAATTAATAGATGTTTTTACTGGTATAATGTTGGTATTTTTTCGCCACCCTTGCCCCTAATAAACTGAAGTGAAATCACGTTGTGTTTCACAAACACTGGATAAAATATTTACTAGGGAAATATTAAGCATTTTTTATTCAGCTTTAAAGAAAAATTGAAATTTTGAACAAAAATCTAATTTATTGAACAAAAGAAAGGACACTAAAACAATTATTTAAAAGGATTTTTTTTCAAATTCTCAAATTCAAAACCACACGGTTTGTTTAAGATGTCAACACATGAAAACATACGTCTCAAACTCGTGCTGCTGAGAATATTGAAGATGTTCCTAAGAGTGTAAGAGCCGAAAAGGCAAATTCATCTATTTAAGTTGCGTGAAGCTATTAGTCATAACTTTTATTGAAAAAGGTCACTCTCAAAAATACGCATTTAGTTATCTGGCAATATCTTACTGATCTGCTAAAAGAGTGATAGTTAGACATATGGTAGGTAACTAACCAATGCTGCGGATTATCTGAACAAAAAACGACAAATGGCCGCAAATGAAGCGAATGGCTTGTCATTGGTTAGAATAGATAGATAGATAGATCTATAGATATAGAATTCATCACTGCACTGCAAGATCATTGCTTTTTCAAAGCAAAGCATATTTCAGTCCAAAGTGCTAGAAATCATTATTCTTACTATTTTGCTATTGTTCTTATTATATTGCTTTATTGTATTAGTATTATGAATCGTCTATGAGAAGATTCTAATTGTGCTAGAATTCCTGCAACTACATTTGTTGATAATTCCAGAACATGGTAGATTGTTGTACCCGAGAACACGCTGCATGGTAAATTAGTGATTAGAGGAACATTACATTTGCGGATGAGTCCACATCGTCGTCCACAGAATACATGTAGTGCAATGTTTGTTCGAATATTCGTAATTTCGGCAAGTCGGTAACGATGAAGAGCAGAATAGTGTTTGAACGACATATAGTCGTTGAATTATGAGATTCTGGACCAATAAAATGCTTACTTACCAAATAGTTTTGATATCATTGAACACTTAAATAGGACCATAGAATTTTGATTATTCACACAACTCGCCGCGTTGATGTTTCATTACATTTTAAATGACTTGCCTTTTCTACGCTACGATGTATGTAATTTTTTAACATATAGGCTTATTGTATAATTATTTTTATTGAAGAATGCGTTTTTAATAAAATTTGCAATCAATTTTTTTTATTCACTTTTTTAGTTTTCATGTTGTTAGCATTAATAATATTATTTTCCAAGTTACAAAAATACATGATGGTACAAAATGAGAAAAAAGTAAATAGACCTACCTGGGTAATTTAGGTGAAAAATGTGTCGAAATACAAGAACACTAAATTGAAAAGTAACAGACATCGTGCTAGTGTATCTTACTATTACTAGATGTTATTTTACCTTATTCTGCTTAATAAAACATAATGACATTTTAACTTCCTTCAAATTAAGTTAGTTAATAGTTCAATATAAACCGAGTTGAGACGTATGGGATATATTGTCGACATACAGGAAGATCACGCCATTCTTTATAGCGCTTTTATAGGAGAAAATTTCATATTTATATACAGTAAGCACCAAATGTATGGAATAAATTCATTTAAAATTTAAGGGTTCTTTTTTTGGAAAAAAGCTCGGACCCATCGATTTTTATTTTTGGCTGCGGTTTTTTTGATAGCAAATTCCTATGTACAGGGTAACCAAAAACTAAGTTATGACCACTAACTTTATTTTTTCAAATGGGAACGCATATTTTTTATTTTATTTCTGAATTCTCCTTCAAATTTCATGTATGTTCCATTCTCAAATTCATGTATACAGGGTAAACCAAAAACACGTTACGACCAGTAACTTTATTTTTTCAAATGGAAACACCTATTTTTTATTTTATTTTTGAATTCTGCTTTAAATTTCATGTATGTTCCATTTTCAAATTCA
>JABRWK010000158.1:125547-162760 GCA_013372445.1 Hypothenemus hampei | reverse complement strand
TTCAGACTATATCGAACATTATTATGATGGTAGTAGATACAACATTGGTATTTTAATTTCTATATCATTTATGAGCGGCTAAACGATAAAACAATAGTATGAAATAAAATTAGAACGCCAGAGAAACCATTGATTCAAGAATGAATACAAGGATTAATTCTATTCTAGAGAAAATTAAAATATTACGAGGAAAGCTCGTCTGTTAAAAAGATTCTAGACAGGAAACAACACAATTGTTCAAGAACGATCACCGGTGTCGCTAATGGACGGCGCAACATTATACTGTTGAGGTGGTCACGGAGGATTTTTTTAAATATTTAATAAAGTCGAACTCATGAATTAACCAAGTTGTAGAGGTTAGAAAGGAATTTTAATACATAATGAATATTTAGTAGAGGGAAAGTTATCCTCCTGCTAGTGCGTTTACTATATCGTTATTAAATAATCAAACGTTAAATCTTCGAAAGAACTAAATGAGGAAAAACCTATTTACGCTCTTTTATAATAAAAAAAAAGTGAAAAAAGAAAAACCGTTATAAAAAATCATTCTGTACAAAGCAGGTGCTTAAATTTGAATGTGGCAAGTATAAGAAAATGTCATTTATTTCTCGCCTTGAATAAGGACCATGATCTTACTCGGCACGTTTCCATAAGTTATATTGTTCCGGGAAAAAAATTGCGTTGCGTTCACCAGAAAAAATGACTATTCGAGATATTTAAGTCTTCTTGAAACGGAACGGGAGAGAAATGGTAAAAACTCGACCCTGTGCCCAAGATAATGGCCATATCTAAGTCTTGTCGCGTTCGACAGGCACGAATGACGCAAAGTGGTCAGAGTTAGAGAACGTGAACGCGGTCACCGAAATGCCCCATATCTTTTAGTGAATTTGCGGCGAGAATATGACTTAATATAGTTTAAACTCGACATTCTTGAAAGACAATTTCCTGGAATTGAACTGAGTGGAAAACATGATAAAAACGGGCTGTTTTCAATGATTTTCTCTCTGATTCGAAACATAACTAGCAAGGCCTTCCACAAAATAACATTGCGGTATCATTAGGGTTAAAATTGATTTTATGTTGATAGAACCAGTTAATTCTTTCTAATTTATTTTCAATAAAATTTTCTTCCTTTTGAAATGCAATTTAATCAATGCACCAGAAATTACGAAACTGAATAAAAGGCTATTATTTTCTTACGTTCATATTGAAAACTGAAAATTTATAGTTCAACGCACGTAAATTTCATGCAGGTGGCCCATAAAGGGTAAAATATAGAAACATAGATGATTTTCATATTTCCAGTTACTATTACCAAAGATATATTGATCAATTCTTCAGAATTTAAGTGAAAATTGAAATTTTTTCCTACATTTTCTTACAGAGATGTGTTGTTATCTTTAATTATATTGGGTCCATTTGAATGTCGGTTCATTTTATTATTGCTCATTTAATTAGTTTTTTCTTTATGAATTGTTTCGAGAAAAAAGTGTGTGCTTTCAAATAAGGCAAAAAGAACAAGGCGGTTTGCATGTTCTAAAGAATTCACTCTGATTCCTCCGGTGTATTTTGTATACTTTCACAGGGGAGATGAAAGTTTTCCAGATACAATGGAAACTGGTTGTAAATGACCTAAACTTTAGCCAGCTACTCTGGGGATTAAGATTAGTTTTGAAAATTTTGAACGAAGACGAGCAATTTTATAATACTCCACTATGCTATTTGAAGTTGAGTTCTTCTTTATACAAACATATTTAACTTTTCTTTTAAACCAGAATACTACATATTTCATAACAGATATTAAGCTATACAACAAAGATTTATAGGAATATCGCTTATGATTCTGACTCAAAAATTGGTATAAATATCTGACCACTGCTATAAAGCTCAAATAGGGGATCCTAATTGGGTTTGATATGGGCTAGAAAGCTGAATCGTTCGAAATGGGGGGAATGAAAATTTTTCACTCGCATCATTCCATTTTCTTGTTAAGACTTATTTGCTACCTCGACACAAAATATAATTTTCTTTACATCGTTATGAAAGTAATAAAATTTAATCAGAATTTTTAACGGTTTAATTTCCAATTATTAACCATTTATTCTATATAAATATATGTATACAAACGTTAATTTACGGGGGCTATTTAATAAATCGATTTTTCCAGATTCGCCATAGTGTTTGCCCAAATTATTAACATCATTAATATTTTAATATTATTATCTCAACGCATCATAAATCCAGATTTTCGTACCTACGTATTACACAGACATTAAAATCTAAATTAAAAATCAATTAAAAAAGGAAATTAATTTTTAAGTATTAATTGCTTTTACAATTTATTTTTGTCCAACACTGTCATGTAGTATACTTCACATAACGAGTGGCTTACTGTGTTTCTATTCCTCGTAAATACATGATTGTCTATTTGAATATTATTTAACAAAGAAGATACTTGTCAATGGTTATATTATAAAAACATACGAGAATTGGCAAATTTTACAGAGCAGGCAAATAAGTTTTACTGTACCAGAAGTGATAGTACCTATTTTCATAATTCTAATTCATGAATTCAAGAGAATGTTCGTATGGTAGGTTCATTTTTCATGAAAAATATGTTGATAACGTTTAGAATGAAACAGTTAATAACGCCGAAGCTAATCTAGTTTATATTGTGCATCCGTTAAATTTAGATTGAAAAACGTTAGAACTCCCCATAGGAAAAGTATGCTAACTGGACTTCCAGGTTCATCCATCTGACCTACCTAAAAAGAACCTCAAAATAGAAAATTCTACTACTTCGTATACAAGTCATGCACAAATTGGATTAAAAGTCAAGGGTGTGTTTGTTAGAAAAAGGTTCATAAACGTTAAGTAACATAAAGACATAAAAAGCGCATCTTCTGACATACACTCGATTTATACAGGAAAACCCAGAAAAAAAGTTATAACTCTAAGATCGACTTTTTGTAACGAAAATTCCTTTTTTTCATATTTTTTGTTGTATTCTGCTTGTAATTCTCTATATTTTATACTATATGTATGTATTCTATGTATGGATTCTTTTTTCTATTTGTAATAACTTTGGAGAAAATGACGGGTGAATTTATTAAAGGGTTCAAGCCTACATCATCATGACGAATTTTTTAAAGATTGTAATAGAACAAAAGTTTTTTCAATTTTTTGAGTGGACAAAAGAAAAAATATAAAACGTTATTAATATAAATTGAAAGTAAAAAATACGAGAATTATGCAAAATATTTGTTAATTAATTTACACGTCATTTTCTTCAATATAGTTAAAATTTGGTGTAAGTTATAATAAATTAAAAATTCGAAGAAGCTTAAATAGAATACAATAATGGCACGAGTAAAAGTGATTTCCATTTAAAAACGTCGACTTTTGAGATTATGTATTTTTTTATTCGATATTGTCTACATCAATAATATATTAAAAAATGTGGGTACATAAAATTTTTGTACTTAATGCGTATGAGCATTTTTCCAACAAACATAGTTTTGATTTTTAATAGAATTTGTGCACGATTTTGGAGACTTTGTGTATAATGCTGATAATAACAGCAGATATTACATATTAACCTAACGGCATAAAATGTTGTAACTTTGAAAGCACTCGCATTTAATAAGCGGCAAATATCGACGTGCAGTAATATTCAGCACCGCAAAATGTCAAACATCTCCTCATATCTAGTCAGGAATGTTGCAGCGTCCATAATATATAATCTAAAAGACTCATAACGGTACAGGCTGCAGTAATCATTATACAGTTGCGTAAGTCTATAGTAAGTCTAGACGGTTGTACAATACATAGTTATAAGACGTATTCAAACAAGGGAAATTTTACATCAGATTAAGTGTGATAACATTACAAGGGTAGGCTGAGCAGTTGAAGATAACTACGTTGGTAACCATTCAACTTTAATAATTGGCCTTAATAATCAGCTGTCGAGGAACCAGAATGTTTAAACTGTTTTGAGAAGGGTTATGTCCGATGGTAGCAATCACGATTTTCTCTTTATTTTATTATAAACCCTCATCTTAGCGTTTTGACCCAATTCAACAAATGTACGAAAACCCCAAAAAAACTCCTAACGCTGTTTCATGATATGTACTCGAAAATAATAATCTTACAGAAAGTGCCTTCGGCACTGTTTTTAGCAAAAAAGGCTTATACTCGATGATTTAATAACAGTTTATATCCGGTCATGATAAAAAACGAGGTAAATGAAAGCAAATTGTGATGTATAATGAATGGAAGCTGATTTTAAAGATCTCTCTTTCCCACTTTTTGCACTCGTTAAATGAGTGGTTTTAATAATTGGTTCTTAACAAGTCATCTTGAAAAGATGTTTCTTTTTTCATTTCAGGTTATCCAACTTCATATTTTAAAAATATTTATTTGTTAAGAGGAAATTTAATTAGACATGCTCAATAAATTCAAGCTCATTTTCCTGAGCTGTATTTTCTTATTAAATTTCCTATTAGCAGTGATAAAATAGAGTCGATATTTCGAATTTCAAATTGTTTCGCCATTCAAATGGAGAACGTTCCTAATGGGCTCGATTTATCATTTAAGAAGCTCTCAGAACACTTACATGATAAGAATAGAATAATTGCTTACTTAAAATCCAATTGTTTTCTTGTATAAAATGAAAACTTTAATTATTGCATATAAAACAGAAAATTGTTCTTCGTACAGTTATTCCTATTTTGGACTGGTGTAATCCTGGGTCCTAAAGCTTCAAGAATACTGGCACTCCGCCCACCGCTTTTAAACGGGCTAAATAGAAATTCCTTGGGAGTAATTTAGGAACAAACTTATTGAGGCTTATCTACACTCGAAACTATAAATTAACCGGTTAAAGAAAAGAGTTATTTGTTCTATTTACTCCGAGCGCGGAATATTTTATATTACGGTTTTGAGCTGTTATCTTTTCTTTCGGA
Organism: Hypothenemus hampei; assembly: GCA_013372445.1. NCBI lineage: Eukaryota > Metazoa > Arthropoda > Insecta > Coleoptera > Curculionidae > Hypothenemus > Hypothenemus hampei. Next base: position 157,796 of record JABRWK010000158.1, on the reverse strand, counting down.
CGAGAAGTCGCGTTTCTCTTTTGCTCATTTTTCAAATCAATAGAGTTTTTGAAAAGAAATTGAATTAACATTTGAACGTTCTAAAAGGCAAATTTGAAATATCACGTAGAACAAACTCTATGCAGACGAAAATTAAGCTTGCTGTAGTGCTTAGTGGTTACGAAATGGTTTTGTCGCAATCGATTTGGTTAAATGCAGGTAGTAACGAGTAAGCAACCACCTCAATTTCCATTAAACAAGTTTCGACTAATGATACAAACGAGTATTAGCAACGATGAAAATTGTCTATAATGCATCATCATCGCGTGCAATGTTTGGGATACTATGCGTCAATATATTTTGGTTTAATTGGTAAAGTTAAAACCGCAAACCAAATCAGCAAAATGTTTAATAATGCCATAATGAGCCACAATAATTCAGTAGGTAAAATTTAAGGGTTTGTCACTTTAAATTAACTTCAGCAACCAGTTTGCAAATCATTGATTCAATCAATTAAAATTAATGCGCATTTTCAATAATATTTATTTAGAAGGTGATACCCCAGTCACATCTTAATGCAATTATTTTAGTATATTTATTGTGGTAAGTTTCATTACAATTTTAAGAATTCCAATAAACTAGTGGAGTCCTACGGCATGTTGTTACAATTGCTTGATCGACCTTAGGATTGTACTTTAAAGCATATTTTTACAATCAAAACTAAAATGCATCTTTTGGTAAAATATAGTTATTCGAATTTGATAAAAAAATATCTGACAAGAAGAGATTTTTTTAAGAACAAAATCGATGGAAAATTGGTAATATATGATCTGTAATAATATTGTCAAACATTTCTGTTTTTCGAAAACTGCATTTGGGAAACTCAATAATCGTATTTGCTGCAGTATGACGTCCTTTATTGTAGTAAAGTAGCATTGTGCAACTAGGGGATGGTTTAATTTGCAATAAATTTTTTAAGTCATTCCAATTAACGATAAAGGGCAAATAAAAATGGCTTTTATACATATTTCTGTAAACAATAAAGTTGAGTCAAAATAAGATTTTAATATTTTTTATTTTTGCACAATCACTGTGAACTGGAGCTGAAATTTTTATAACGTTTATTAAGTAGATATATTTTTATGATATTTCGGATTATTATTTTACATTGTATTTTCGAATGGAAAGGATAAATATTCAAGTTTTAAGGCGTACTTGAAAATGTTACTCCCAGTCCCCAAGTAGCATGAAATCAAACTCATGAAAACATACATATGTATAAACCATTGAAGCCATCTACCTATAGACGTTTAAGAGTATAAGTACTTTAAAATCGGATAATTTTTTAATGGCAAATATTTATTTTCACGAAAAAATCAACAAAATCAATCTAAAAAACTGATAAAAATTGAAAAAAAAAAAATATTACAATTACAATTTCAAAAAAACAAAAAAATTCTTATGGCATAAGAACGGGTCAGGTTTATTAACTGTCGCTGTCGCTCGTTTTCCACGCAAAGCTATTCAAATCTAAGTTTAGGCAGCGGATATAAATCAGCGTAAAGAGTAGATTCAATAGCAACGTTGAAAAATCCTCTTTAATTTGCAGCGGTGTAACCTCAAGCGAAATCCAAGCTACAGGGATCTCAAGTCATAAATTACGAAACTAAAACGCGCCACGCTCGAAAAGCGTAAAAAAGTGGAACGATCGAACTTGGAAAACGCCAGAGTCGATATGCAACCAGCCTTGCCGCTGCTTTTACTATTGCAAGAAACCCCGAGACTTGAGAATAGAAAATGGGCGGCTTACGCTCTTTAAGCCACGTGACGTTTCCCTTTCGTATTCTTAGTTTACAAAGGATTTCTTTCCTTCTAAAGGATATAAAATGGGTATGAGCGAAAAAAAAAGAGAGATGGTGAAGGGAAACCAGCTGTTTTATGGAGTAAAGTGGCACGCTGGCTGTTAGATTCTTGGATACTTGAGCGGCTGACACATATATGAGATGTTTATATGCTATGACGAAAAAGACTTCGTTAAATACACTGTTAAAACTAGGTCATTTTTAACATTTCTTCTAAATGTCGTATCTTTAATAAATAGTATTAGAAATTATTAATTTTAATTATTAGTAAGTGTTACAAAGCAGTAACTTTATATTTTTCTTAAACATTTTTTATTAAGACCTATTATGAAAAATTTCTGAAATTGCTTCATTTACTTTATTTTGCAATGGTTTAAAAATAGAAAGTAAGTAAATCTCTGGTTCACGACAAACTTGAAACTTTACTTTTTATTCAACTCTGTGATTTATTGTCTCTCATATTTTACTGATTTTTGTAAAGAAATGCTAAATCGTTAATGCATAGTCTATAGAAATTCTTAAGTTCTCCTGTGTCGTTGACATATTTTGATTAAAATTTTTAATTAGTTTTATTTTTTTATATACATATAATATACAGGGTGTCTCTAAAAGGTCTTTACAACGTTCTACCACATATAGAGCAGCTCAAAATAAGTCGATTTAACCAAACTTACCTTAGTCCAAAAGTTGATAATAACGGAGCTACAGGGTGTCAAAGTTGAAAAAATAAATCACGTTTTCTGTAATAACTTTCGACTGGTTTGACCGAATTTCATGAAATTTTGTATACGGGGGTTTTTTAGGATGACAAATTCATATTTGTGGTCGATTTAGCGGTATCTCCTAGAGGGCGCCACCGGCAACGATTTCGACCCTTTTAAACCTTTGCAACTTTTTTGTGCTACCCTGTATGCCATTTTGGACAACAAAAATCGATTCTCCCAACTTTTCTGCTCAAAANATTTTTATTATTTCTATAAATTTCTTCGTGTACAAGGTACGAAGATACAACTGTATATGAATACTTTGAAAAGCAAATTTAATATATAAGTTTACTAAAATTTACAATCTTATTATGTTATATGAAATATACAAATATATCAAACGTACTATCATTTTGTCCGGCACGTAACAACGATGTCAGTTCAAATTCAGTTAACATATTTACTTGTCAAAGATAATATAAGAAAAGTATCACATATGTCAAGTCTTGTAATTCAATTACACTTTCTAATACATACATTATTTCTTTTGAAAATTTTTATAAAACCTGTTGCACTGGCTGATACTCTAAAAATATCAACTTTCCATAAGTGACATTTTTTTACTTCAGTAAAAATTTTAATAAGTATATAAAAGCTCTAAACAAAACGCTATATTCTTATTTAATATAAAATAATTACAAATTAATTACTAATTAATAAATTAAAAGAAGCTGGAACTCAAAAAAGAAGATCTACATTTGTATTTAAAGCTTTCAACTTACAGTTTACGGTGGCAGATTGGTTATGTAAAGAAATTTGTTGTCAAAATTTGACATATTATTTCAAGAATGAAAAAATCACATTACTAAAGAAGCTTCCTAGACGCTTTCATATTGACTTTGTTCAGACTATATCGAACATTATTATGATGGTAGTAGATACAACATTGGTATTTTAATTTCTATATCATTTATGAGCGGCTAAACGATAAAACAATAGTATGAAATAAAATTAGAACGCCAGAGAAACCATTGATTCAAGAATGAATACAAGGATTAATTCTATTCTAGAGAAAATTAAAATATTACGAGGAAAGCTCGTCTGTTAAAAAGATTCTAGACAGGAAACAACACAATTGTTCAAGAACGATCACCGGTGTCGCTAATGGACGGCGCAACATTATACTGTTGAGGTGGTCACGGAGGATTTTTTTAAATATTTAATAAAGTCGAACTCATGAATTAACCAAGTTGTAGAGGTTAGAAAGGAATTTTAATACATAATGAATATTTAGTAGAGGGAAAGTTATCCTCCTGCTAGTGCGTTTACTATATCGTTATTAAATAATCAAACGTTAAATCTTCGAAAGAACTAAATGAGGAAAAACCTATTTACGCTCTTTTATAATAAAAAAAAGTGAAAAAAGAAAAACCGTTATAAAAAATCATTCTGTACAAAGCAGGTGCTTAAATTTGAATGTGGCAAGTATAAGAAAATGTCATTTATTTCTCGCCTTGAATAAGGACCATGATCTTACTCGGCACGTTTCCATAAGTTATATTGTTCCGGGAAAAAAATTGCGTTGCGTTCACCAGAAAAAATGACTATTCGAGATATTTAAGTCTTCTTGAAACGGAACGGGAGAGAAATGGTAAAAACTCGACCCTGTGCCCAAGATAATGGCCATATCTAAGTCTTGTCGCGTTCGACAGGCACGAATGACGCAAAGTGGTCAGAGTTAGAGAACGTGAACGCGGTCACCGAAATGCCCCATATCTTTTAGTGAATTTGCGGCGAGAATATGACTTAATATAGTTTAAACTCGACATTCTTGAAAGACAATTTCCTGGAATTGAACTGAGTGGAAAACATGATAAAAACGGGCTGTTTTCAATGATTTTCTCTCTGATTCGAAACATAACTAGCAAGGCCTTCCACAAAATAACATTGCGGTATCATTAGGGTTAAAATTGATTTTATGTTGATAGAACCAGTTAATTCTTTCTAATTTATTTTCAATAAAATTTTCTTCCTTTTGAAATGCAATTTAATCAATGCACCAGAAATTACGAAACTGAATAAAAGGCTATTATTTTCTTACGTTCATATTGAAAACTGAAAATTTATAGTTCAACGCACGTAAATTTCATGCAGGTGGCCCATAAAGGGTAAAATATAGAAACATAGATGATTTTCATATTTCCAGTTACTATTACCAAAGATATATTGATCAATTCTTCAGAATTTAAGTGAAAATTGAAATTTTTTCCTACATTTTCTTACAGAGATGTGTTGTTATCTTTAATTATATTGGGTCCATTTGAATGTCGGTTCATTTTATTATTGCTCATTTAATTAGTTTTTCTTTATGAATTGTTTCGAGAAAAAAGTGTGTGCTTTCAAATAAGGCAAAAAGAACAAGGCGGTTTGCATGTTCTAAAGAATTCACTCTGATTCCTCCGGTGTATTTTGTATACTTTCACAGGGGAGATGAAAGTTTTCCAGATACAATGGAAACTGGTTGTAAATGACCTAAACTTTAGCCAGCTACTCTGGGGATTAAGATTAGTTTTGAAAATTTTGAACGAAGACGAGCAATTTTATAATACTCCACTATGCTATTTGAAGTTGAGTTCTTCTTTATACAAACATATTTAACTTTTCTTTTAAACCAGAATACTACATATTTCATAACAGATATTAAGCTATACAACAAAGATTTATAGGAATATCGCTTATGATTCTGACTCAAAAATTGGTATAAATATCTGACCACTGCTATAAAGCTCAAATAGGGGATCCTAATTGGGTTTGATATGGGCTAGAAAGCTGAATCGTTCGAAATGGGGGGAATGAAAATTTTTCACTCGCATCATTCCATTTTCTTGTTAAGACTTATTTGCTACCTCGACACAAAATATAATTTTCTTTACATCGTTATGAAAGTAATAAAATTTAATCAGAATTTTTAACGGTTTAATTTCCAATTATTAACCATTTATTCTATATAAATATATGTATACAAACGTTAATTTACGGGGGCTATTTAATAAATCGATTTTTCCAGATTCGCCATAGTGTTTGCCCAAATTATTAACATCATTAATATTTTAATATTATTATCTCAACGCATCATAAATCCAGATTTTCGTACCTACGTATTACACAGACATTAAAATCTAAATTAAAAATCAATTAAAAAAGGAAATTAATTTTTAAGTATTAATTGCTTTTACAATTTATTTTTGTCCAACACTGTCATGTAGTATACTTCACATAACGAGTGGCTTACTGTGTTTCTATTCCTCGTAAATACATGATTGTCTATTTGAATATTATTTAACAAAGAAGATACTTGTCAATGGTTATATTATAAAAACATACGAGAATTGGCAAATTTTACAGAGCAGGCAAATAAGTTTTACTGTACCAGAAGTGATAGTACCTATTTTCATAATTCTAATTCATGAATTCAAGAGAATGTTCGTATGGTAGGTTCATTTTTCATGAAAAATATGTTGATAACGTTTAGAATGAAACAGTTAATAACGCCGAAGCTAATCTAGTTTATATTGTGCATCCGTTAAATTTAGATTGAAAAACGTTAGAACTCCCCATAGGAAAAGTATGCTAACTGGACTTCCAGGTTCATCCATCTGACCTACCTAAAAAGAACCTCAAAATAGAAAATTCTACTACTTCGTATACAAGTCATGCACAAATTGGATTAAAAGTCAAGGGTGTGTTTGTTAGAAAAAGGTTCATAAACGTTAAGTAACATAAAGACATAAAAAGCGCATCTTCTGACATACACTCGATTTATACAGGAAAACCCAGAAAAAAAGTTATAACTCTAAGATCGACTTTTTGTAACGAAAATTCCTTTTTTTCATATTTTTTGTTGTATTCTGCTTGTAATTCTCTATATTTTATACTATATGTATGTATTCTATGTATGGATTCTTTTTTCTATTTGTAATAACTTTGGAGAAAATGACGGGTGAATTTATTAAAGGGTTCAAGCCTACATCATCATGACGAATTTTTTAAAGATTGTAATAGAACAAAAGTTTTTTCAATTTTTTGAGTGGACAAAAGAAAAAATATAAAACGTTATTAATATAAATTGAAAGTAAAAAATACGAGAATTATGCAAAATATTTGTTAATTAATTTACACGTCATTTTCTTCAATATAGTTAAAATTTGGTGTAAGTTATAATAAATTAAAAATTCGAAGAAGCTTAAATAGAATACAATAATGGCACGAGTAAAAGTGATTTCCATTTAAAAACGTCGACTTTTGAGATTATGTATTTTTTTATTCGATATTGTCTACATCAATAATATATTAAAAAATGTGGGTACATAAAATTTTTGTACTTAATGCGTATGAGCATTTTTCCAACAAACATAGTTTTGATTTTTAATAGAATTTGTGCACGATTTTGGAGACTTTGTGTATAATGCTGATAATAACAGCAGATATTACATATTAACCTAACGGCATAAAATGTTGTAACTTTGAAAGCACTCGCATTTAATAAGCGGCAAATATCGACGTGCAGTAATATTCAGCACCGCAAAATGTCAAACATCTCCTCATATCTAGTCAGGAATGTTGCAGCGTCCATAATATATAATCTAAAAGACTCATAACGGTACAGGCTGCAGTAATCATTATACAGTTGCGTAAGTCTATAGTAAGTCTAGACGGTTGTACAATACATAGTTATAAGACGTATTCAAACAAGGGAAATTTTACATCAGATTAAGTGTGATAACATTACAAGGGTAGGCTGAGCAGTTGAAGATAACTACGTTGGTAACCATTCAACTTTAATAATTGGCCTTAATAATCAGCTGTCGAGGAACCAGAATGTTTAAACTGTTTTGAGAAGGGTTATGTCCGATGGTAGCAATCACGATTTTCTCTTTATTTTATTATAAACCCTCATCTTAGCGTTTTGACCCAATTCAACAAATGTACGAAAACCCCAAAAAAACTCCTAACGCTGTTTCATGATATGTACTCGAAAATAATAATCTTACAGAAAGTGCCTTCGGCACTGTTTTTAGCAAAAAAGGCTTATACTCGATGATTTAATAACAGTTTATATCCGGTCATGATAAAAAACGAGGTAAATGAAAGCAAATTGTGATGTATAATGAATGGAAGCTGATTTTAAAGATCTCTCTTTCCCACTTTTTGCACTCGTTAAATGAGTGGTTTTAATAATTGGTTCTTAACAAGTCATCTTGAAAAGATGTTTCTTTTTTCATTTCAGGTTATCCAACTTCATATTTTAAAAATATTTATTTGTTAAGAGGAAATTTAATTAGACATGCTCAATAAATTCAAGCTCATTTTCCTGAGCTGTATTTTCTTATTAAATTTCCTATTAGCAGTGATAAAATAGAGTCGATATTTCGAATTTCAAATTGTTTCGCCATTCAAATGGAGAACGTTCCTAATGGGCTCGATTTATCATTTAAGAAGCTCTCAGAACACTTACATGATAAGAATAGAATAATTGCTTACTTAAAATCCAATTGTTTTCTTGTATAAAATGAAAACTTTAATTATTGCATATAAAACAGAAAATTGTTCTNGTATTCAAGGTGCAACAAATAATCTTAGAGGTGATGAAGAAATTATGCAAAGGGTTCATTTTAATTTTCTTCGTCGCGTAAATCTTTGCATGCGTGAAAATGGTGGCCTCTTTGAACAATTTCTATGATATTTTTTTATGAATTAGTTTCGATTTAATTTTTTTTTTAATTCTTGCAAAAATTGCTGATTATTTTGATTAAAAACTAATAATTTCTAATGTTTGAAGTGTTTTTTCCTTGTTTTTGCGGATGAAACGTAGGATTCTCAGGAAAGTTACTTTGGCATATTTGTTTAATTTACATGCATCATAAGCTTTAGATGCGTTTTTCTCGGAAACCGTTGCTCCTAGCGACTTCAATGAGGTATACCTTTTTTGAGCAGAAAAGTTGGGAGAATCGATTTTTGTTGTCCAAAATGGCATACAGGGTAGCACAAAAAAGTTGCAAAGGTTTAAAAGGGTCGAAATCGTTGCCGGTGGCGCCCTCTAGGAGATACCGCTAAATCGACCACAAATATGAATTTGTCATCCTAAAAAACCCCCGTATACAAAATTTCATGAAATTCGGTCAAACCAGTCGAAAGTTATTACAGAAAACGTGATTTATTTTTTCAACTTTGACACCCTGTAGCTCCGTTATTATCAACTTTTGGACTAAGGTAAGTTTGGTTAAATCGACTTATTTTGAGCTGCTCTATATGTGGTAGAACGTTGTAAAGACCTTTTAGAGACACCCTGTATAATAATTTATGTACTTTTTCTATTTTATGTCAAATTTGTCAAATGTTACGAAATAATATTTTGACAAATTCTTCTCTATAGCTTAACATTAACGAATTTTCAAGAAAATATTTCATAGAGCTATAATAGAGCGGCAATCATGTGACTTTGTCGCCAGCTTCAATTTCAAAAATTCGTGGAAAAACAGCTTAATGGCTCGTATACCGTAATCCTTAGGCAGCTAATATTTTAAGAGCATATAATTAAGCTATTTTCGCTCAATCGTTTCCTTGAAATTACAATAAATAAGCTCTAAAGTGTTTATTAACTTTATCCCCAATATAATATTTTATTCGATAACGAAGATTTTCCAGTTTCTCTCAAAACCAAACTACAATATCTCATAAATTTGATTTACGATTGAACGAGTAGATGCAGATGAACAACAAATAGAACTACATGCAGCACTAGACAATTGATGAAAGGCAAATAACCTACGACAGATTTATGCAAACTGAATATGAAGTTAGATTCGGCTATATGGATTATCGCCGAATAAAACTGATATAACTGAATGTTCTCTGAATTCTTTTCCCTGATTAATTTGAAATCCAAGCTAATTTTTATTTAAAGGGGGATGATAGTTTCTCAATAATGTACAGGATGTTGGGTAGACGGTTTAACGGAATTTCTTGAATGACAGAGGAAGTCACTTAGAACCTATTTAACCTAATTTATCTCTATGCAAAACAAAGCAATTTTTGAGATATGATTTTTTTTGTGATTTTTCACGAATTTCCCAAAATTCGATCTTTAAACTGTTATAATTTTATTTTTAATAGTGCTATTAACTAAAATTAAATTTATTCTGTAACATGATTATATGCCGTTTCGAAATATCCCATAAATATTAATAAAAATGAAATAAAAAAAATATTATTAGGTTAAATCGGTTCCAAATGACTTCTCCTGTCATCCAAACAACTCTGTCAAATTGTCTACCAAACACCCTGTATATTTTCATAAAACCTGCATCGTTAGGTTAACCTAGGAAGTCGGTAAAGCGGGTCGTAAGTGACTTATTACTCCCTTAAAATTCATTCTGTTCGAAAATATTTAGCTCCTTTTGAAAGGAATAAAAAACGACCGTTATATACGTATTGACTTATCCGAGAGGATAACACACTAAAAACAAGTCACGGCTCAGGTGTTATGTGGTTATCCAATTCAAAATTCAAAAATAAAGGAACTTTATTGCATTTTTGAAAAGAAAAACATTAAATATCTACTAATTGAAACAATGTTTTTGGGGCAAGTAAATTAAAAATATTTCAATTGAAAACGCCGCATGCTCGTTATTCGTTAACAATGGTAAAATTGTAAATATTAATCTATTTTAAGCATTCCGAAAGAAAGACTTACATTCAAAAAATTCTTGACAAAATTTTACTACTCATTTTTTAAATCGTTTTATTACTTTTTATTCCAATTTTATATTGTTATTAAAAATAAAGGAGAAGAAAAAAATAGTGATTTTATTTTTTTTAAGCCGGCTCCACACCAAACCAGAGAGCAACAGCCAGCGAGAGCAAAAACAAAGTCTACACGAATGCATATGTGGTGTGGACGGGGTTCCGGTTTGAGCGAGCGACTATTCGCTCGCTCGCTCGCATTTGATTATGATCGGTGAAGTGTCGATACTTCCAAGAAAAATAGTGTTCTTTCACGTTTAGTCTGGACGAAATATAACATAACATATAACATAATATAAACATAAAAATTAATTGTTTGGTGTAGACAGAAAACAATAATTTGCTTGCAATCTGGAGCGAACTGAGCGAATTTGAAAGAATATTTAATTTCGCTCGTGTGGTGTTGACCCGGCTTTAGCCTAGATCGTACGAGAATATCTATGTTGCCGTGGAGAGTCACTTACGAACGTCGATTTGTAATATACCATTAACACTATTAACACATATAAATTTTAATGGTTGGGATGCCATAAACAGTATCTTTGGATCTTACTGCAAAAAAGTCTAAACAGAGTCATCTTACATAACATATTTTAGTAAAGGTAAGGTAACGATTAGGTCTTTCATAAAACTGCATCGTTACTTCAATTTATTCTACATATATTTTTAATAGTAGCACAAAGATAAAATCAGAATAAAAAATAAAACTATGTATATGCGCTGAAATTTTAAAAAGTAATTTTTTTGAAATTTAGGCTTTATATTTGCCACAGAGTTGAATGTCTAAAATGGATTATGTAAATATTTACAATATATTTATTTACCTTTAGTCAACAAATAACGAGCAGAGAGCATTTGCAGTTGAAATATTTTTAATTTATATATCCCGAAAACTGTGTTTTTGTTTGTAAATATTGGATTTCTTTTTTCTTTTCCAAAATGCAATGAACTTCATATTTTTCGATTTTAAATTGGACAATTAGATAACACCTGAAATGTTATTATCGTTTTTAGTTGAACTCTCACAGCAGGCAAATTAATACATTTATAAAAGTTGATTTTTATTCTTCTTAAATGGGTTAATAACAAGTCAAACGAAGATATTTTCTAACGAAATGAATTTTAGGGCAATAATGAATCACCTACCACCCCCTTTCCAAGTATTTTAAGTTGAACTTACGATGCACGTTTTATGAAAAATATAAAACGAATATGATTTTAATAAATATTGAAAATTCAATTTTTCTAATCAAATGTTTAAGTATACTTTAAAACTAATATTTGTATTTTAAAACGATTTACTGGAAAACAATTACTGAAAATAGATTAAAATTTAATTGGTTCTGCCTGCAACCCAAAAAAAAAGAGTGTCTAATCGGGAATTTTTGAATTACTAACACTCACACTTTCCTATGTTCACCAGAACTTCAGTTGTTCATTAAATACGTATTTTGTTAATGTAAAAGATTAATTATGAACTCAATTATTATGCATAACGTTTCCAGTTTGTATTGATTAAAACGTCAGAATAAAACAAGAATTATAAATTGTTCATATAAACGCAAAATATATGTACATACGCGTACATAACTGTGAAATAAATTTGATGAAAATAAAGTTACATTATATTGCTGTAATAATTGTAAATAATCAATAATGGATTTTTTTATACTTTTTCCACTAATAAATGTGAATTCCGTACGATCAGCAACTTTGCAATCGGCCATTATTACATTGTAATGTTCTCATAGTATTATTAGATTGAGGTCCTTCCATTTAAGAAACCTATTATCCGGAATTTTAAGACCAGAGTTTTGCACCATTTATTTGAAGAGTTTCGTTTTTCTAGTAATTTATTTTTCGTCCTCTGTCTCTGACAAAGCAATATATTTTTAAAGACGGCCAAATGATTCATTTTGTTAATGGAACACTAGTATAATGAAAATATTGATTTCTCATGTAATTCTACTTAGCGGTAAACATACCTAGTACAAATGTGTATAATTGATTTTTTTCTACTAATAAGCCAATACGAAATAAAACTTGGTGTAAAAGCAAATAGCAAAATAAATCCTGGTGAAGAGTGGATATCAACACTGGTTACTTTTTCCGGTGGAAATTGAGTAGAAAAGGTTGTAACTCTGTACTCAATGTTTAACTTAGATTCAAAGAAGAATTTAATTTAAGAATTGCATTTCAATAACTAAAAAATTAAAAAAAACAGAAATTTTGATTCAAAAGAAGCATTTTTTTATACAATCTCATATCTGCACATATGTATAACTTAAATGATACACCAAGAAATTACTGTACTGTTTAAGATTCCATATTCGAAAAATATAACTATTTTAAATAAACTAATATATTCTAATTAATTTTGCCAGATTATATTATCAATTTGCTTGGATTGTCAAATTTTGTCAGATAGCTTATATTAGCAATAAACTTTCTGTTTATGCTTCGACATTGGTTTTTTTCTGAAACCCTATCGTTCGTTATAACATAAGTCGGTTCTAAGGCATTAACGGTTTCATTTCATATCTTTCAATATTGTTCTGTTTGAAATATTAAATGTGAATAAAGAAATCTGACTCCTGCTGTTATAATTCACCAAAAAGTTTGGATAATACGTGATGAATACATTGTAACATATAAAAAAACTGCTGAACATATCTGATTATAGACATTACAGCAATCGTATTTCGTTATCCGACTAAAATCTTTTTTTAGGACTTTTCCCTGTAAAACAACAAATTGTAACAAGAAAGGTGCAACATCAGCTTCAAAACGCACATGATATTCGAGTAAATTTGGAAATACTCCGACAACAACTTCGAGAAGGTGATTTGCGTCCTCGCGTTGCTACATAATGGCGAGGGTTAAACGTGGATTATAGTATTTTGCTGGTAGCATGTCAATTGGAGAGAAGCTAACTAGGAAGGAATTCTTTAGACAGATGAGTCCATATTCGAATATATATTTGAAATATACAAATTTATGTGTTTAGAAGAACGAATGAGTAAAGTGCATAATGTAATATAGAGATTATAAAAATATAATTCAATAGTGATGTTTGGGGTATCCTTGGAAGGCAATTAAGTGCTCATTCGAACAGGCTTAACAAGTTTCTCGACGTGACGCGACTTCTGCTTGACCGAGTTAAAACAGCATGCGAATGTCCTATTTTAAGCATCAACTGTCGATGCCAGGATATGATTAAAAACTGAAATGGCAGTATCCGAATATTGAGATTCCAAATCCTTCTTCAAAATCCTTGATTTTATTTGATTCAAAAATTAAGATTCTGTGTTTTGCTTAATTGTTATTTTTTTATTTTCTGTGATTTTAGAAATAGAAAAATTCTCTTTTAAAAGCAATTGCAAGCAAATTGACAAAATCTAAAAAAATTAATTGTTTTATTTGTTCATTTCGTTTCTCAAACAAAATAGTTAAACATTTATGGGCGATGCGTTAATTTATTGGCGCAGTGTATTAGATTTGCGATTCAATTTTTATATAAACGAATAATCTATTTGTGACGGAAGACGAATCGAATCATTACACTTTGTTATTCATCAAGTTATTTTACGTTCGTTGTTAGTTTACTCTAATATCAATCACCATTGCCTATTTATGTTGGTGTTCTATATAGAGTATTCGCTTTTTATGTAATATATTATCTAAAAATCAATGAGATGTATAGGTACATCAATATGCACAAATCGTGGGTTAAGAATAAGACCTTGGCAACTGAAAAGAATCGAAAACTAAATTTATAACGCCAACGCACGAAAATTTAAACATTTATTTGATAAACTGAAATGTTTAATACACTATAACTATACATATACTGTACTCCAGAATGTTTAAATGTTTCTTTTTTTGATACACCAATAAACTTGATCAAAAACGCCAATGTTGTTAAATTTTACTATCTTAAAAAAGTAGTTTTCTAGAGTTGTAATGAACCATATATATGTACATAGGTCATCAGATAATTTACGAAGTACCTAAAATGTGCTTTAAAGTTTAAATAAATAGAAAATGATAGGTTCAAACCACTATCATTAATTATGCTTTTTTCCAAAATGAAAGTCACAAGTATGAAAATTAGGTCAAAAAGTAGTATTTATGTTACATTTAAAGTGTGCCAAATTTCCAAAAAAGGTTACCCATATCAAAAAATAACTCCCTCATCCCTTTTATAAAGGTTATTAGAATTCAAATTGAGCTTATTAAAAATAAAGAGAACATCTAAATGAGGGGTTTACTTACAATTTCGAAATAATGGTAAATATATATTTTTAAAAATGAATTTAAATCTAAATTATGAAAATATTGTCAGGACTTACAATTAGTTAAATCAATACATCTTGACAATGTTCCCAATTCTTCTCATCAGAACAAACTGAGAAATTCAATTAAACATCAACCACTTGGGCAAAAGTTATAATTTAGAAGCCGTAATAATTTCCACAACACTAAAAGTTTATTTGAATGAGTTTCGCCGCTGGATGTTGGAAATTTTATTTCCGGTTTATTAACTGTGTATAGCGAATTTATAGAAAGTGTTTTAACGTAAAATTTAATTACACAATCTAGATTTAATCAAAGTTGCGATGCGAACCTTTGAGTTTACAACCGTTTACGAAAAATAAAAGAACGTGGCATTTTTATTTATGAAAGAAAATTTTGATGTAATTTAATTAAACGCTTCATGTAACGTTAATGGTTCAATCCACATGAATTGAATTGTTGATTGAACCGAATTACGCGCACTACGTTAACTAATTCAACCCTAAAATAATTGAAACTAATCATAATTCTGTAGGTGCCTAATTGATACCTGCAAATAGAAAAAATCTGCCTTCGTGGAGAGAGAGCCAATCGAAATAAAGTTTTACATTTCAGTTAATAAAGCGCTTAAATTGCTTTCAGACGCTTTCACCCGATGATCAGATTTAATTGAATTCCTCTGTTGACTGTAATGAAAAGAGACGAAAGATGATTAAAAGCTGACTGCGAAGACTATTAAAAAGAAAGATTTTTTGAATGTCGTAGCAGATGCTAAAAATTATTAGTTTGATCGGAATTTTACCGTTTTTCATACAATTAAACTTTAAATCGCTGGTATTAACCTGATTGGTAACCTACTACGAAGCAAAATGAAATAGGAACTTTAAATGTACTCTAATAAAAGCACTCAACGAGATTTTGTCTTGCAAATGGTCACAAATATCATTTCTAATTTATAGAAGGCCAAACTAATAACTACGTAAATGTTGATTCAAACTAATTCAAGAATTGATGTTCTCTTAGATTACTTCATTAAGAATATAGAAGAAATAAGAACACTTTATGTTTTATCATTCCGTAAACGAGTTTCTAGTCTTCAATTCTATGTCTAAATTGAAAAACTAAATTATCCACACCCAATTATAGGTAAAAGTTATCGAAATCGTAATGTTGAACATTCCCCGTCTTATAATTAGCTTAAAACACTTCAAACTTCAAATCGAGTAGTTGACGTTTAATTGAATTTCCGATTTGAAACTGCTGAAAGCCGATCGAATATTGTCGAGGAATAACTAACTTGGAAATTTCCTAGATTAATAGTTTCACTTAGTTTTTTCAGGAAAATCCTAGAGTACTTTTATAAATCAGATTTCATTTAAAATAACCAGATAGGTATAACTATAAATAAATTATTAGGTTGTAAAAAACTAAATAACAGTTTTCTATCAAATGCACATATCTCAGCTTAAACAAAACTTTATTACTCGAAATAATAATCGTTATAATCAACGCATTTTGCTACGAAAATTAAATTTATTTATACCGGTACTACAGAAATCTTACATTCTGACATTTCGATTATTGAAGATTTTGTACAACAAAAAATTTTCGAGATGTTTGAAAAACTGGAAGTCAGTGGACAAGAGGTCCGGCAAGTATGATTGCTGAAGCAGAATTCACAGCTTAGCCCATGCAACTTTCGGATGATTAGTTATACAACGTGCCCGCGAGCTTTACTATGCAGACAGGTTAGTCTTTCTTTATTGATTAATGTTAAATACATACACTAGGTTTTTGGTGAATTTCGTAAATTTGCTGATAGTACTTCTCTATCGTGATGGTTTCAACTGGATTTGATAAAATGTAACGGGTAAGACCTGCAGCAGACCACCATAAGCATCACGTTAATATAATAATATAACTTAGTCATCATAACTTTCTTTGTACTGTGGAGTGTCATCGCGGTCCAACACATAGAGTTGATTGTCATCAATTGTCATATAGGATTCACTTCTCATTGCATGTCAAATTGTTATTACGCAAAATGAAAGAATACGCTATCTTAAAACGATTTTCTGATTTTCATTCAATTTGTGCCACACCCATTTGTCGACTTTTTCAGATTTCTCATTTTTTCAAAGGTGGTTAGAAACAGGCATGGCTGATATGCTTAGTTTAAAAGAGAGCTCCCAAATAGCTGTATGTGGATCCGCTTCAACCAACGCCTTTAGTTGTTTGTTGTCACCGGCAGGTTTCCGTCCACGACCTTCTTCACCTTCGAGACTTTCATCTCCACTTCGAAATTTCTGAAACCAACGTTCAACTGTAAGTTCACTTGTAGTTCCTTGACCGAATTTACGGTTGAGGCTTCTAGCAGTTTCGGCGGCTTTACGTCCCATCTTGAAATTTTATAAGAAAATCGCATTAATTTCTTTATGTCATCTTCTTTTTAACTGCCTGATAAAGTTGTTCACAATAATTTTTTAATGAAACTATTATTATAAAAAGATAGACCTAGAAACATGCATTGAATAATAGCCTTCCAAAAATGGAATAAAAATTTATTTAAAATTCCAACATCAAAAATTGAAATAACAAAATACCGTTTATTTCTTTACAACCTAATACTATTTAAAAACAGTATTTATTATATAATTCAGAATGAAATTCTACTGTTGATTTTTGTTTAATTTTGACTGCCGTTGTTCTAGAATTATTTGTTCTACTGACAATGCAGCTATTGTTCGGATATTCCCTAATTGAAGTTTAAACCATTTATTTCAATAGGTAATTAGTATCAAGTAAATAAATATAATTAGTTTAACTATTTTATTTTGTAATCGAATAAAATACAAACAACGTTGAATGTGGAAAATTCGATTCTACTATCTCCACTCCAGATTTCAAGCGAATAAAGTGCTTCCCAAATATATTAAAAAAAATTACCTGTAATAGAAAAAAAATGTTTATTATAAAATTAACTGGTTTTTTAATAAAATTCATATCAATTAAAACTAAGTTTGGCAAAAAACCATTTAATTAGTGTGCCCATCACTCAATACACACATACACACACACCTTGCCCAATTTGCATGTAAGTTTCAAATCTCAATGCAGTTGGGGGATCTAGAGCTAAGCCACATGGTACTACAAATAATAAGACAGCCTGATTTTCTCTAGCTTCTCTTAACCTGTCACCCTGATGTGGAGTTGCTTTGCCTTAAAGTAAAAAGAAGTGCGAGATCTTGAAAATCCCTGCTCCAATTAAAACGAATTCACACTATCAGGTCTCGTCTGTCAGATTCTGAACTAAATGAAACCCTAATATTACTTTACAACATCAGCCCCATTTATCCATGCATGAAAACATTCAAAGTAGTTGAAACTATGAATAGTGGTGGTGTTATTGTGATGTGATATTTATACCGAAAAATTCAGAAACGACAACTAAATCGTAGATTTTGGGTACATCTGTTGCTGGTGAGGAATCTAACTGATTAAATTCTTCTCTCAGTAAGTAATATATCTACTTTCAAGCTGCATTTATGTGCAATAAAAATCTCGTATCGAAATTTTCACACTATATTGTAACTTCTTTCATGTTTGTGGAAATCTTGATGAAAATTACCCAATGATGCAAAATTATTAATTGACTGGTATGTGTTTTGTTCCACTAACATTGCGTTAGGCATCAGGGAACCTGATGTTAAAGGTGATTTGTACGGTTCAAGTCCGGTCGCAATCAAGCGCCGAACTTGAACCTGACAATGTGAACATTTTCATATGAGCCACTATTAGTCACATTTCTAACCGATCCGGCACCTGACAGTTTAATCGAGCCGTTATAGTTCCTGGTTCCTGTACAGATTGGCAATTTCTAGGTAAGTAGTAATGAATTGGTCTAAACACATATGCATCGGCTATCAGAATATCTGTCGAAAAAAGACTGATGTGACAAGAGTACAGATTTCTATTTTTTAAACAGGCTGAGTCATATTATTGTAATTGATATTGTGGTTCTAGTAGCATTGAAAACTATTGAGCACCGTACAAGTATTAAATTAAGCTTTTACCTTTTTCAGAATCATTATATTACTAGAAAGAGTAGTATAATGATCCTGAGCCGGCTTAGTAACTTGACCATTCCGCAACACTTCCAGACTAATTGTAACGGTTAACTAATCGAAATACACATTAAAATGTTTGGTGACATCCATTTGTCTAGCCCCAGCTTCAGCTTACAATAACCCCAGCTTACAATGACCATATTGGACTTTGCAGTATTTAATTTGTTTCTCGGCAACATTCTGAATGAACAACACTTCCATGTGCTTAAGAATTCCTCTTTACTCTAAAAATTGAATTATAGAGTAACTGCTTGGCAGTGCTTGTATTCTAAAAAATCGTAATAAAAACCTACTGTTGATTTTTGTTTAGAAAATATAGAATTTAAAAGACTGATTACAAAAAATAAGATACCTCTTCTGTAAGTTTTATTTGAAAATAAGCAATATTCTAAACTTTTAAGCAGTTTATTTGAAAATGCATTATTATCAATTTAATAAACCTGATAACTGAATTTAAACATATTTATTCAAACACATACACAACTGTGTATGTAGTGAAATTAGAATCAGAAGCGGACTGCAAATGCCCCGCAATTAATTCGTGATGCCAGTAAATTATTCCGTTATCTGATTTTGTGTATTTGCGTATACCCATACAATCCGAATGCTTATCAGGTAAAGGATTTTTACCAAACGAGTAAACTCAGTTCATTTAGATAATTAGAGTATTGCAGGTGTTCATCAATCATTATTTCCACAACAGTTTTCCTCAGGAAATTCATCATTCTCTAACGTAATCTAAGAAAACCCCGGAATTATTGAATACAAAAATTTGAATAAACGTATCATTAAATAAACAGATTTATATACATATACTTTTGTTTCAATTGCGTATTTATTTTCGCCCGTTATCATGGAAATCAAAGTTTTGTTTGCTGCAATTTTTCGAAAATTGCATTACGGAGTATTTGTAAACAGAACGACAATAAGAAACATGGAGGTTCACAATCTAAGAAATCGATTTTCTAGGTGATGCTACTTGAAATGGGTATCGGTTGCACATCCATATATCATGCATTCAAAAGACATTTTTTTTGTAAAAGGAAAAATATGAAAAGATCCACTGTGCAATTTCTAATAAATAAAAGAAAATGAATTTTTGCGATTGGGCATTCCGCTCATAAAGTCGGAACATTCCGCGTCGACGTTTCTGAAATAGGACAACATTTGTTTCGAAACACCAACCCACCACTCCGATTTTAACGGAAAATATTTTCAATAAAATTCTTCTAATAACGAAATTATATTTGAAAGTTCTTTACCGAGGATGAAAAAAAAACGTTCCAACCCAGTAGGAGAAAATTTTTTTATTTATTTAATGTTACTCGAGTACTTACATATATGGAAAACGATAAAACTAAGTTCCTCAACGCAAATAGCGAACTGGACCTTTTGCTAAATTTATTTGTTTTTATAGTGAAGCCAAACGACATTTTTCCACATCTATAGAAACGATTATCTTTTGTACTTTTTCGTCAACACACTATCAGCAGTTTTCAAAATAAACAAGAGAAATAAAATGTTTTTTCAATTTTTCGTTTATTGCTAACGAGAATGAGATGGGCTTTTTTCTATTTGAAACAAAATTTTTCAGCAAAGTTTATAGCAAATAAAAACTTTTCTAGTGAGAATTATCTGAAAATCTTAACAAAAGGTACATTGTAGGTGTTTAGCCAGTCTTAAGTTAGTTTTGCATGGAATTGTAAGTTAAACTCAGAAACATCCTGTGTATGTACATACTAAATACGAGATACTTCATAAAACTAATTCATTTGAAACTCGCACTTGCATATAATTTATGGGTTGAAGATATAAGAATACGCTCTATTCATATAAAATATCTCTAACATCATTCTATTTCCGGTTATATCGGAAATTAAGGTCAACTACCTAATTTCAAATATAAGACTACATCTACTACTACTAGAATCTAAAAATTCAAATTTAGATTCTAGGCATTAAACTGATTAGATATTTAGTAGGCTTTTCTATATCTAAACCAAATCGTTTTGAATTTTTTTTATTTTTTTCTTAATTCCTGCTGAAATACAATTCTTTTAAATGTGAATTTCTCGGCTATTTTCATAATTAGTCTCATGAAACTTTTGTTAAAATGTTAATCTGAAGTGATAGATTAAGATGATTGGAGTACTTTAATCGAATTGCACCAATTGGCCAAAAAATTATTTTGAATTTAAAAAACTTAAAAAAATCAAAAAATTATTTATTTGAAATCAAACATCCTGTATATTTCAATAAATATTTATTCTTAAATTAAATTTAAAGTGATTTGTGCTAAGAATCTATAAATTTATTGTTCACGATTTTTCCAGTTTTTATTTTTTATATTTTTTTTTATATTTTTGTAATTTTCTCCAATAATAATTTAAATTATCTTAGTTAACTTTCTTATTAAAATATATCGATAGTACTAGTACTGATAATTCTTCATACATTAATTACACAGGCCTGCGATGAAAAAACTTAGTGCACCATTCCACCTATATTTTATGTTTTTGGGTGCGCTGAATTCGAAAATGGTATCAAAATTGCTGTATCACATCAGAATTTCGAAATATTTAAGTCTAAATGGTCAAAAAGTGCTGTTTTAAACCGATTGCAGGAGTTTATAACTAATGAACCAATTTTTTTTTTAAATCTTCGGTGACGGTATTATACAGGGTGTAACATAAGTGATGTCATTAATTTTAAGGGGTGATTCCTTGTCATATTTTAAGCAAAAAAGTTCATATGAACATATGTCCGAAAATGCTTCATTTCCGAGATACAGGGTGTCAAAATTTAAGAAAAAAGACATTTCTTTATTTTTTAAATTCCAAACGGCTTAAAATTATTTAACCAAATTTCGTATATGAGTTTAGCATATCGGTAGGCTTAATTCAAAAAATTACCAGCTTTAACCATTTACCAATGGCGGAGATATGGGTGTCACATTTTATTACTATTTTGAATGAAAAAAAGGACAATCGTACCTCTGCCTCTGGTGAATGCTGAAAGCTGGTAATTTTTTGAATTAAGCTTACCGATATGCTAAACTCATATACGAAATTTGGTTAAAAAATTTTAAGCCGTTTGGAATTTAAAAAATAAAGAAATGTCTTTTTTCTTAAACTTTGACACCCTGTATCTCGGAAACGAAGCATTTTCGGACATATGTTCATATGAACTTTTTTGCTTAAAATATGACAAGGAATCACCCCTTAAAATTAATGACATCACTTATGTTACACCCTGTATAGTGCCATTCTTCACCTTCAATATGCATTGCTAATTTTTATTTTACGTTTTTATTTTCGGTAAGATATTCAAGTTTGAAGTTGTATAGTTNCATTTCTTAAACCATAAATAAATTCATTAGAATGGTTATATTAAATTACAAATACTTATTAATATACGTATTTTGATAAAAAATATGTAGTAAAATTACTTCTAAAATAAACCTTATATGGTAGAATTGAGCATGTGCTTTGTTTAATATAACGTTCCGTGTTACGTAATATTTTCTTTTCTTACTATTGTCAGATATATATGACAAGTGTGAATTTGGCTGGTAGGGTTAATTAGGTGTCTTATAAAAAGCAGCTCGGTACATGCGTTTAACTATACAACTTTAAACTTGAATATCTTACCGAAAACAAAAACGTATAATAAAAATTAGCAATGCATTTTGAAGGTGAAGAATGTCACTATATAATACCGTCACCGAAGATTTAAAAAAAAATTGGTTCATTAGTTATAAGCTTCTGAAATCGGTTTAAAACAGCACTTTTTGGCCATTTAAACTTAAATATTTCGAAATTCTGATGTGATACAGCAATTTTGATACCATTTTCGAATTCAGCGCACCCAAAAACATATAGTACAGGTGGAATGGTGTACTAAGTTTTTTCATCGCAGGCCTGTGTTATAAATATGTCACTAATGGAATTTAAATTTTTTCTTATTCATAATAAGAATTCATCGATTTTAAAAGAAGTTAATTCTTAAATTAATACTATACAGGGTGACCATGAAAAAACTACATTATGTAACACTACACAATAGAGGACCATAAAATAATAAAAAACGTTCCTATCAACTTAGGTCCGCAATGCTTTCGTTTAAGAGATACCGAATGTTGAAATTTCATTTTTTATTTGTTTTTTTTTATATTTTTAGACGAAGATGTTATAATTGGATGAAATTTGGCATACAGGGGTTTTTTATGCCGCAAAACCTAAACATGGCTTTAGTTTTTTTATTAGTATTAGATGACGCCACATAGAGGGTTCCATCACAATTGAATTTGACCTAACTTTTTTGTCCTACACTCTATGTCACTTTCGATTGGAAAACATTTTTTCCCACCTTTTCTGCTTAAAAAAAGTATATTTTATTAACATCGCTAGAAGCAACGGTTTCCTATAAAAAGGCATTTAAAGATGATGTATGCAAATTATGTATTAGAGTGAATGGAAATCCTGTATGTCTTAAATAAAGACATTTCAAACTTACGTTCATAGAAACTTTTTTTATTATTTTATAATCCTCTATAGCGTGGTGCTATGCAATGTAGTTTTTTCATGGTCACTCTATCCACCATAATAGAAATGAATGAAAATAATAAAACTAAATTAGATTAAATATTTAATATAACTTCTACATATTATCTTTTAATATTGTTACCTCATTTATACTACATGTTGAGTCACTCAATGAATGGTGACGGGACTAATGGTAGAATAATGATGCTAACATGTATGTATGACAGTAGTAATAAAACTGGATTAAGTTCTTGGCATTTTTTTACTGTAATTTTTCAGTAAATATAAGTTAATGTTTTTTTAGATTTAATGTAAGGTCTTTGTAACATATGTTGTATGTTTTATTTCTAGACATCAAATTGAAATCATAACTGTTAATATGATAATACTATTAATATTCATCAGTGACAATATTAACTACATATGTATTTGACAAGAACCCATATTGTTTTCAAAGCTAAGATATCAAATTCGAATTATTCGAGAAAATTAAAAAATCGTAAATTACTGTAAAAGCGTGAACATTTGGTATAGAGTCCCCTAGCAGAAATCGATTTAGAATTAAGTTTAGGCTACTGATATAGAAAAATATATAGGGTGTTTCATTAAAAATAAATTACTCTTTGCTTTGAAAGTTTTTTGAAAAGGAAAACATTTTTTGAACAGCTGGTATTTTATTGGTTAAAACTATTCCAGCCATCGTAATCTATCATTTAGTTCAAATCGGAGCAAAGTTTCATGAGGTTAACTATTTAAATAGCCGAGAAATTCACATTAAAAAAATATATAGGTGAAAAGTTTCTAATGAATTAGTTACATCAATCACTGTGTACAATATGTTACACGCTGCATTCACTTTCATATACTTTACTAAAGAATTGCCATCCAAAAACTCGATAGTAAAATAGCAAAATGGTCTGTTAAAATGATAGCATTCCTCTCAAAATACTTTTTGAAGTATCTAGATGCTCATAGCGTTACTAAAAGTGTTTTAAAATCTGTACCGAAATAAAAAACGTGACAAAAAGGCGAAATGCACGTAGTCATGTTTGATGGACTGTTTTTCCTCAAACACCATATGTGCTTTATAAAGCATTGAAGATTCACCAACAAACATAAATTCTAGGAGAAAAATCGTTTTCGTTACGCTGCTGAACGTATATAATATAGCATAATACTGCCTAATATTTTGGAAATTGAAAAGTGGAAACTTACAATCTTTCCATCATATATGTTCAATGTTAATTGAGCGGAAAGGAGAATTTTTTTGGGAGTTCGAAGAAATTCGCTTGTTAGCTCCGATGCAATTCAGTATATGCCATCTAAAATTCTCTTTTCCCCTTCGCTTTACATAGGAACGCTCTCTCTTATTTAACGAACTATTTCGAAGCAGGTGCAGAAAAAGTAATTTTAGTAAATTGTTAAAAAGACTTTGCAGGTTTATAACAAGCTTTCCAGGACATAAAGGAGAAAATGAAACCAGAAAATTAAATATTTTTAACCAAAAAAATATATGCATATTTCGATGATTGTCATTTAAACAGTATGTCTGGTTAGTAGTAAATCATTGAATAGTCTTAGAGGAAATCAAACTTGTTTTGAACTCAATTCCACAACGTGTCCTGGAAAGTTTCTCAAATAATAGCACCTCACCGGCCTTAAAAACTTCGGTGGTCCAATACTAAAACTTATTTTCTACTCAGCGATGTATAAGCTTGAATACGAATATCTTACACTGGCCACCTCAATCGACAATTCACCTAAAAACAAATATTTCAAGGAAAAGTTACACGAATGTTTTTACGGTACTAGGGAGTGGATCATAAACCTTCATCAAATATACCAAGACCAAACTAACAATTATTTGAACAATCATACCAATTTCAAGTTAATGGGTCTCTTTCAAAAGTTTAATATTCGAGGAGTTTAGTTTGCAGATGCGAATTATTTACTATTCCCAGTGGGTCCATAAGTTTAAATGGCCCAAACATATGAAACGCAACTGTATAATATCAAATTACCTTTCACCAAAGGAAAATTGAGTTTTTTTAATAACCGCTAAGGAAAAAATAACAAAAGCAAATGCCTAAGCAGCTATTCAAAATCACTGAAACCACGTTAAGACTTTTCTAGCGGGCTGCTTAGTGGAGGTATTGGCCCAAATTTATATAATATACATAAGTGGAACATCACTGGCAAAAACGAATATTTGAACAATACAAAATACGTTTTGTAAAGAAACCTAAGGAGTTCAAGTACGATATTTCCTATAACAACAAAGAAAAGAACACTTGTAATAGAATGGTCGAACTACTAAAGTTTTTACAATATGCCATCTATTTGTCATAAGAAATTTAAAATGAATAGATAGTTAAAAGACCCGATTATACCTAAAAATAAAAAACAAACTAATAAAAGTTAAGTAAGAAATCAACAGTCGCTACATGAATACTTGGAGAAATTGGGAAGGCAAAAATCTCAAAAGGTCTAACTAGGCATAAAAACAAACATTTGAAACAAGTGACCTAAATACATATACATTATATATACAGGATGTCTTTGAAATGTCTGCAAACATTTTAACTGGTGAAAGTTGATCATATGAGGATGCATTTTACCAAATTAAAAAAAAAATCGAAAAAATTATTTTAATAAAATTTGCATTTGCCCTTGTTTCGGCGTTCATAAGTCAATTGGTATCATCACGTAGTTTGGGAACATCATATATTTGTGTAATGTTGTCGTGTTGGTAAAAAGTGCCAAAATATTTACTACATTTTAATGTAAGGGCCGCTGTACAATTGATCTGTAATGGGAACAGTAGCAGTAACAGCAATAATGACAATGTCAATGTGCCGAATTATTATTGAACTAATTGGGCCACCGCGGCACATTCTACTACTTATTATTTTGTTGTCACACAATAAGAATTTCCCTGGCAAATTCAGTAAGATTCAATAATATGTATTATTATATGTATGTATTAGCATTGAAAATTTTTAAAACGAAATATTATTAGTTTTATTTTTAGTCAATAAATTAATTGTGCCGCAACGGCACATTAATGTTGACGTGACTGTTGCTTTTACTTACAGGTACTAAATCTATACAGTACCGCAAGGTTATGTTCCTATGTGTTAAAGAGAGAAAGAATGTTTTGTTCCAAATATGGTGGCCTAACTAAATAGTTACATTTTATTTACTTTACATTTTTTCCTAAAAAAATTGAGACGGGAAAATTGATAAAAAAAAACTTATTAAACTAAATTGATTAACAGAGATCGTCAAAGTATAGTGATGAGGAATAATTTATTATATAAATTTCTCATTTATAACTGATAATTATCGATGTACAAATTTAATGAAATCCCCTCGTAAAATCCAGCGTTTTCACATTTGAATGTTTCGCCAAAATATTCACTCTCAATATGGCGGACGTTGTGGTACTGTATACATTTAGTGAATACTTTTACTGATACTGATCCTATTACTGATCAATTGTGCAGCAGCCTTAAGATTCAAGCTGATTTGCAAAGTAAAATCTGCACAGAAACGGGTATTTCTGTGAAATCGATTTCAATACTCGGTCATCTATTTTTAAAATATTATTTTGAATTTTAATTCATAAAATGATTTCGAATCGATTTGGTCACACAACATAAACGATATTTATCATAATAAGTGTTCAAAATACATACCATTATTTCCAATACAACTATGAACTCTTCTCAACAATCAAACAGTTCAGTTTGTCATAAATTTGTCACGAAAAATTACCGATGTCTTTTAAACGTTCTACAATGGATAAAAACATACTTTGTTTAGTACACGGCGATTTTGATAATGTTTTTCAGAAAGGATACGACCGTGGTTGACATTTTCACCAATCGAAGCACATAACACATCACATTATAGGTTAACTCCACGTTTGAAAATCCTGCCATTTTCGAAAAACGAAATTAAAAGATTATTTCACGGTCAAAATTGATTAAATGGGTTCCAGGTTAGTGGCATATCAAAATTTTATAGACAATTTTCAAAAGACTGCTAATTGTCCGCCATTTTACAATCTAGGATGTAGCGACACCAGTCCCGAGTCGGCGACTAACAATACTATTATTTGGTGACGCGCTTGCGCAACTGTAGGTTTTAATGACTTGTTTTTGGTACAATTGTCAAGTTATCCATTTGGGTTGTTAATCGTTTACTGAACACAAAAAATTTTCCCTAACACTGGCAGACGTGCGAAGACCCTCAGATTACTAAGGTAATGAAAAATATTATATGTATAACGTGAATATGTCAAACATTTAAAACATTTAAATATAACAAAACACAGGTTATGATAGTATTTTTAATATGGAAAAAATCATAGTCCAGTAACTTTTATTCTAAGAAATATATGTATCTCAGAAACTACGCGTGTCCTGTTAAGTATTAAAAATTATATTGGTTATATACACATATATGTATATATTATTATACTTTATTATGGTAGACTCTTTTTTTCAAATATACAGGGTGTTTCCTAACTATATGTCCATAGTTCAGGGGGTCATCCTATTGGCAAAAATATGAAGTTCCTATCAACTTGGATTTGGAAATGCTTCCTGAAAGAAATACAGTCCTTTGAAGATGGCGCCCAAAAAGTGGTTTTTAATTAATATCTTTGGAATTACTACAGATAGAGTTTTCAATTTTGGTACGTTATTTGCTACCATGGGTACCCACTATTAGCAATAAATCACAATTGTATATCGTATTCAGGGGGCACACTAGATTTGTACGTCTAACTTTTTCTATTGATACTTTTTCACATTTTCTGTTAAGGAATATGATTTTCTGATGGTTTTTTCATAAAAAACAATATTCTTGTTTCAAAGCTCCCAAATGAAAATCAAAATTGAAAACTCTACCTACAGTAGTTCCAAAGATATTACATAAAAACCATTTTTTGGCCGCCATCTTCAAAGGGTTGTATTTCCTTCAGGAAGCATTTCCGGACCCAAGTTGATAGGAACTTTTTTTCATATTTTTGCTTGTAGAATGATCCCCTGAAGTATGGACATATAGTTAGGAAACACCCTGGACATACACTACATGTACGTACATACATATTAAGATTAGCACTGTGGGTCGCCAACTCAGGAACTGGTGTCGCGATATTCTGGATCGCCAATTTAACATTGTAGGTATAGGGAACTAGCAGCCCATAAGCAATTTTTCACGAGAGACCGGATTAGACTTATTCATAACCGAAGTGTTTTCGCGTCAAATGGTCAACATTTTTGATAATCACTTGACGCACTGGTCTAAATTTTTATCATTAAAAAGACAAATGAAACGAAAAAACCGCGATCTAAAATAATCTGATCCGATCTCTCGCGAAAAATCGTTTCATATTTTGGTATATGTAGAGTCAAAGGTTGTTACGGTCTTTTTGAAACGAGTTTTGCAAAACAAAAAATTTTCCCGTACTCAGGAAATTGCCAAATTTTACTTCACGTATTTTAAATATTCGCAGACATTTCGGAGTTCTCGCTGAGTCATAAGGAATTGTACATACTTGCACTATGAAACGAAATTACTAAAGGGCATATTGAATGAATGACCAGTAAAAAGTTGCTCGCTTTTTTTATTATAATTTTATAGTGTGTTTTACATATTTTGTCAAAAAATGCTTTTGGCTATAAGTTTGTAGTGCCTATTTGCTTTTTTCTTATTTTTATGGTTAATTGTTATCTTTACTTTTTTTTCTTGACTTTGGGTTTTCCTGTGACTTCAGCCCACTTAATCACTGTAGCATTTTTGTGAGGAAAGCTTTAGGTACATTTTATAAAAATTAAAATATATCAGAAAAGATTGAGTTTATCGTTCTGAGACAAAAGTTTCTTTTTCTTAAAATGATCTCTTATATCTTCATTATTAATTAATTAGTAATTAATAATTAACAAAAAGTGGCTAGCGCAAAAGATTTTATTCGGCAACACTCATAACTCTAAGAAGTACCCTCTTTAAACCAAGTATTGATATAATTTTTATTATCATCAAATTCTAGATAATAACTAACATAATTATGCCAGATTTCATTCAAACTGCGTTTTCCTATTAATTAGAATAAACTAAAAACGATGTTCCCTATACACCAATGAAATGGGCACACATGGTATTTCTAAACCCGTGTTAATATACACTTTTTCCTATTTTTATGAAAGGAATAAAAGGATTACGTTTACTTTTGAAACACCTTGTATATGTATATATCGTAGCTACTTGATGAAATTTTCATGAAAAGCCTGGGAATTTGTTGCCAAACTTTATCATACTTACCTTTAATAGTTAATTAAGTAGGATAAGGTAAAAAAACTTTAAAAACCTTTATTAATTTGATTAACTGAATTAAAGAAAACGTCAAACGGCATGAATCTGTCACCTTCTTCATTTGTTTAAATGCGGCTTCCTATGATTTATTTCACACAAATTATTGCTAAGTACAGTAGGTGCAATAATTTTTCAAAGCCGTATTCCTCCTTAACGTTGAATTTTAACGACATACTGTAAAAGTACCTTTTTAACGCAAAAGACATAGTAGAATCTTAATCTTAACAGAACGTGGCTAATTAATACAAACTGAAAAAGATACCTATTATAAAAAATTCGTGTGACATCGCCGGAGAGTATCCTGTATGTCAAATATGCTGAATTGTAGTAGACGAATGTAGCAATTCATACTAGTAGTTAGTACACCAAAATAAAAACTTTTACTTAAAGAGGCTCTACAGATATTAAATAAATACCACATTTTGAGCGTCATCTTTAAAGAGCCGTAGCTCTTCTTCTTTAGGAAGCATTTTCCAACAGGGGTCCACATAAACTTTTCATCATAATTTTGGCCGACCGCTCTCCTTAAAATTTAGCGACAAAATGTCCGGACACCCTCTATATTAAAATAAAATTACATAAAACCTCTTATTTTGAAAAAACAAATTTCGAATAAATATAGATTTTAAGTTGAATAGGGACTTACTGAATATTTTAATAATCTGTGTTACCATCTCTAACCATAATGTAAGAACGGATTCGTCGGAATATGATCTCTATAAGGTAGTTGATTTCATCTTGAAGAATATCTCTCAATTTTTCAAAAACTGCTCCTATTAGTTGTTTTTTGTTTGGTAGCTTATTTTGACGAGCCCTAATCGTTCTTTTTAACTTGTTATATAAATTTACGGTAGGGTTACCGTTAATTAGTTTTTTTTATCATTCTCAGGTTAATTAATAAGTAAATTAGTTTTAATCTTATAATAAATTTGTGAAATGAGTAAAAGAAATCGAGAATTCGTGTGCGTAAATAATTCGGACGTTTTTGGCTATGTGTGTGATAAATTTATGCTGCTGTTACGCTTCAATTTTTCTTATTTTATTCCTTCTTAAAAATTGCACAAATTTATTATAGGATTAAAATTAATTTGCATATTAATTAATCTGAGAATTATAAAAAAACTAATTAACGTTATTCAATGCGTAGGAACTGTCACACCGTCACAAATCTGTCAACATGAGATCAATTGATAAATTTCAAATATCAATTCTGGTCATTCATTGGAAAATTCATAATTTCGATATTTATCCATAGATTCCATCAAAAATAGCTCGGTTTTTTCGTAAAAGTGTCAGCTACACATATAAAAATTGAAACTGAACCGATCTTTGCGATTTCTATTTTTCCCAGGACGATATGTGAATTCTCGTCTAAAAAAAATTATTTTTCAACCTATTGAAATCGCTAGCAACTGAATTACTAAGCTGATCTCAAAACTATATGATAGAAAGTTGTAGGGGACTCAATTACCTTTAATTTTACTGCTTATTCATTCGAATCGGTCGATTAGACCAAATATATCTCTGGATATACATACTCAAAAATGTCAGAATACCACCGAAAATTGAAAAATTCATACCTCGAAAACGCTCCCATGAAAAAATGTTTAAGTGTGATTTTCGTGTTTATTGGGCCAAAGTAAATGAGAAAATAACATTGGTTAATCAACAGCAAACATTTTTTTTTTAATTTGTAAACTAATGTTAATATTTCTAGGAACTAAACTTTTTTATCAGTAAAAACAACAGTCTTTCATTTATACAAAAATATTTATTAGTAAAAAAGCCTTTTTCTAAAATACTGAGTGATTGTACATATAGAGTGTCGCTTTTCGTTTGGATCAAACTGAAACAGATATGTAATCATTTTAAGCATAAAACTTTCTATGAACGTGTCTGATCTTTATCAGTAGCGGAATTACAGGGTGTTAAAGTGTAAGAAAAAAATTGATTTGTATTTTATTGTGTTTGACCTACGGCAGATAAAGATTTTGAATTTTATATGCATACCAGGCAATAGATATTGCTTAATACGAGACCAAATTTCCTTCAATTTCTATACATTTTCTGAGGTCTTGCTCCATAAAACCTTTTAGAAAAATTTGCTCGTACGCCACTGGTGTATTTTTTTTTTAACTTCTCCTATCTATTACTTTAGCTTTGTCTCTCTTGACTTTTAGTCAAATTCTCTTTAATTTTCTCATAAATAATAATTTTCTGTATTCAGTCACATTTTGAGATGTCAAGAAGCCTATACTACTTTGATATTTGATATTAATTAAACCAAAATAATAATAATAATAATAAAATAAATTGGATTTGACAATGACAGATTTTTACTTTAAGGGGGCAATGCAACTTGTGATTTTCTTTTTTCTTATCAAAGAGCCGATTTTTCAGTACATTTTATTGAAGCACTGCATAAACGTATCGTCTTGCTTTTTTTATATTAAAGGTAATGTTCTGAAGTTTCTACTGAGTTTTTGTGCCCCTTGGTAACATTATTACCCGATTTTATCCTGTATTTTGAAAAATTTTTTTCCAGCATTTCAT